>JAJOZX010002718.1:382500-475000 GCA_023014485.1 Bathynomus jamesi
GTTGGCTTAGAAACCCGTCAGTCGACATAGAAAACGTATCCAGCCATTTGGTGTGTGTATATATATATATATATATATATACCGGTATATATATATATCCCCATCTCCCCAGTTATTCCTTAATATCGTTTATATATACAACCAAAAGAAATAAATAAAACACCATTACATCATTCTGTTTATTTAGATGAGTTAAGGGAAAATAATTCATGAAATATATAGGAAATAAATATACATTCAAAAATAATATACAGCAAAAATACACACATTAAACGAAGGACATATATACGTTCTTAAATAATAAATATTAGTACAGGATAAATTATTTAACCATTTAATATATGTACGAGGAAAGACGCCCTTATATATATATATATATTATAAACACCAAACTTATATAAAAAATAATAATAGTACAGGATAAAATATATATACCCATTAATATATATATAAACAGCAAAGTGTATATAAAATCAAAATACATACACTTTATGTTCTACCGCGCTTAACTAAAATACTAAACTCGCACGTAATCGAGTCTACAGTTACATCATTGTTGCTTTGCTCTATACAATAAATACGATTTAGCATTATTTCACCACTCAAGGTGTACGGGTGCCTATACTCGATGTAAAGGACCTTCATATCGTTCAATACTATTTTTGCGCCCACCTTACAAATGGTTGGCAAGTTATCTTTAAACACAGACAGAATACAATCAAAAGCATGCACAAAGAGGGCGTCGTTAGCTTCAACATCATTATTAAATTGAAGTTTATAAACACTCCTTTCCAATCGAGGATTTTTTCTTACCGATCCGAGCTTTTCAATCGTGAATTCTTCACAACGCATAACGGCAGTTGAAATAATCTTCTAAATCGTAACGACAGCTGCCCATTATATAAAGATACAACTCTTCAGGGTGAACAGTGTAGGCGAGCTCTGCCCTGTACCGCTCAAGTCCTTTGTACCAAAGTTCATGATATTTCGAAGAGTCTAAACCTTTTAAATAAGTATCCAGCTCTAGTCCATTCTCGCCATGTTCATTCCTACATTCGATAAACCCGTCGAGTAGAGCGGTGTATGGGTATTTAAGAACCGTATGCGACGTGCGTTTAATATTGGTTTTAGTTTCCAGAAACCAACGATTTCAAACATTATTATCAGATGCATTCTTCCACATCAGTCGTATATCAATGCATGGCTGATCGTTATTTATACACAACGTACAAACAATGGCATATGAGGGGGTATCACTAATCTGTCCTCTTCTTGTACCTACACCTGCAGGTATTTTATAACGATCCCTTCCCACTTCTCAACTATCACGAAGACTCTATTCATCTCATCAACACTTAAATAAACAACATTACGTTTACCAGAGTTTGCTTGTCTACAAGTTGTTTCAAGTACATAGTTAATGGCACCGGTTTTACGTCTGAACACACGCAATGACTTCGTCACGGATACGTCGTATACGACATTGAGAATGCTGTTCAAAGGAAGCTCCATCGTTTTCTATTGTTTTCTATTGTGAGAGTGCACAACCAGTCGGGTCAAGCTCTGAGATGACTATGACCAGAGGGTGTGCTGTTTGGCTCGGGGAGAGGTGTGGAGGAGTGTCATACCAAGCGTTAATGTTTCGTGTACGGATTTGTTCCAGCATGAAAGAATCATGCAAGTACTTGTACCCATTGTACCGGGCAATTTCCGATACATGGGGCAATATCGGTTTTCATGTTTTATCGGAATGGGCACTAGACGTTCATTTCCACAAACTAAACACATTACCAATCCGGCGCACTATTTGAGAGAAACATGTGACCATATTTATCCTTTTTGTTTAACAGTCGATACTCGTCTCTAAATTCTATTAAAAACTCACATAGGCCTTTAGCCACAACCTCACTGCGAACCTCGTCATGATATATATATGAATATAATGGTAAAAGTATTTTAGCTTGTCCATGATGACAAGGGTTACATTCTCAGCCGCAGGGTACGAGTACTCGGTATGATGCAGCATGACATAATACCGCCTGTCACACCATTCATCAACAGACTCACGACCCATACCCGTTGCTTCTCTTCTGCACGCGGTTTTTTCACTTCACGGTATATGTATGCTTTTATACAGTTTAGCCCTACAACGTAGTCCATTACATCGTTTGTGCCGCGAAACCCGGCAATGGTCTCGCTACAATATCCATCGAGTATTTGAACACCTTGTTCCTCAAGCTTCGCACGGTTCAATGTAGCCTTAAAAGTCTCAAAGAAGGGGGCTAAGTAGCCATCACTATTTTTCGTCTACGTGAGAATTCTTCAAATATAAGTCTGAGATCCAGGGCTTGCAGCGGCTAACTGAGCACGCAGGGGTAGAGATATGCCCAGGTAGTAGCAGGAGTGACGTGACCATTTGATTGATCTTACAGTGGGCGCAGCTTAGGACTTTTTTCCTGTATATACGCGCGCACACACACACACACACACACACACACACACACACAGGAGAAAATGAAACCCTAATTGAAACATTTACATATTCAAATATACGTAATAAATAAATATATCGTTAACAATAGATATATATATATATATATATATATATATATATATATATATATATATATATATAAAACATTCAGTTACTATGGTACCCAAAGGGTACGGCATCATAGGTGCCAGGCACCTGGTAACGTTTCCTATAGGTGTTACGACACACCTTTGTGCCCCTAAGTTCCTTCACACACCCCAGTTTCTCTGCCCGAAAATTGTGGGTTCCTGCAGTCAGTTGGGGAGATTGGTCACCCTCATCTTCTAAGCACAGTAGTTCCTTCAACGAGTCAAAGTTAACGACCCATCGGTTCGCCAGGTTAAGCGTGATGCCCTTCGCCTTCACGATATATTTCAGTTCTTTCCCCCACCCTCACCCGCACCCCATAAGTGTTTGGCCTTGTTGATACAAAGGAGTCAGCGTATGCACCATCACCATACTCATCCTTGATCTCGTCAGTCAACTCTCCGAGGAATTCCCCAATAGGCGGCATGTATTCACCCTCCCTCTCTGTGAATATTACGCTATCCGTGTCAGCGTACAGCACCCTCCGCCCAAGAAAGTGCAGTAGTCCCGAAAGCTTAATGCGTGCGTATGCCGTTTGTAACACGTGAGGTATCTGTGGCCAGTTTGGTGATGTTGTACTTTATTATGTACGTGTTACCAACATTCACGATCTCCATAACCTCTTTATCGGGGGCATTGGCATAATCCCACACCTCGTTGTAACTTTGGGCCAAATAAATGTTCCCCTTACCTGTATTATGTGCAAACTTGCCCCAAAGACTATTTAGGTATAACTTTGCACTAAAGCGCTTGCCAGGGTTTTTAACAATTTGGGCCCGGTCAAGTTGTATCCCTTCACGGTCACCGTAACGCTGAATATAAGCTGATTTTTCACCGTCGCTCTCATCCCCTCGCGGGTAGCCTGATGCTTCTACTTTATCCTTCAAAAAAGTATTTATATACGGCGTGAAAAGGTTGGGTAGCTTCTGAAACCTCCACACCTCATATATCTTCAATATTCTGTAACCATGGCAGAAGGCTAGGGACAGCTCAGGACTTGTATATACACCTCTGATTTTTCGCTGGTTGGTTGTGTGATTACAGGACCCATTATTCTCCTCTGCGTACTTCACGCACAGGGAAAAACATGAGTTTGTGATTTATAACGACAGGTAAGATCGGCATCCATAAATCGCGAGGGGGAGCACGTCTACGAAAGAAAGACTGAAATAGTACTTTGTTGAGAACATCTCGATGGTGGGCAGGCTAGGTCCCACCAGTTTTTCAGGAGCACCTACGGGGTACGGATTGTTCTTCATCACGTAGGGATATAAAGAACAGAAGTCGTAGTAATGGAGTTTCACGCCCTCTGTAGGTGGAAAGTATAGCTTGAATGGGTTTGTACGCCCTCTGAACAAGCTATCACCGCATTTGAAAGGGTCCAGCACCATTGAACGCTTGATCGTGTTTATTTCTTCACGGTACTGTCCATCTGTTTCCATCCATGCATCATACTCATGCTCCCACAAGATCTTGTGAGTGAACTGGGTACCTATAAGCTGATCGAGGGTGCGGGTCCATGCAAGACTGTCGGCAGGAGATCTACCGTTGATATCTCCTACGATTCCACACCCAGTACGTAGGCATCCATGCCACCAGCAACCGTTAAAGGAGTACACAGTCTTCTCACCAGTGGCACGGTCTTCGCTTAGACCATTAACCCATAAAACACGACCATTGACCTTAATGGGTACTTCTCCCGTGTTGCGGCCGTGTTTTATGTATACTCCGGTCTGCTGCTGTATGAGTATGAGCCAGTAAATTGCCTTGTGCCCATAACTGCGAGGGTTGTTTCTGTGAATGGCTGTTAAGGTGTCTTTAGGCATGAAATTGTACCTGAACACAGTAAAGCACAATAAGGCGATTGTGGTTGCAGCGGATCGCAGTTGAAACGGTTTATGTACATCCTTCTAAAGACCTGGAAACATACTCTAAGCACGCGCACATCATTCACGCAATAACGCTCACATTTATCAGCTATATGGCATGGATTATCTTCATTAAAACTGTTGTAGTAGCGGTCAAAATCTTCACGCTCACTATCACTCATGTTGGTGTAGTTAAAGTATTGTTTGGGGGGAGGTAGTCCTACGTAATTTAAAGTGTCGCTAGTGAGGAAAGTGTAAGGGAAATACCCTTTTGAAATTTCGGCGGCTACACCCATCACCTTGGGTAGCTTGGCTAGTTTACAAGGTGTGAATAATAAAGTATCTTTAAACTGAACATTACCTCTTATTTGCATTTGTATAAGTTTGTTTCCCCTTTTTAAGGGGGTCGCCTGTAAATATCTCCGATGACTCGTGTTCAAACAGTTCCTTATAAAGGAGCTGTGTGTCAAATTTTTCCCCGTTATGGGCAAGAATATACACAGTCATTTTTTTTAACTTGTCTGCTAACTTGACAATATAGGACGCAAAGAGTTTCACAGGATTGTCGTGTGCAATCGTTTGAAAAACGTTTCCGTTTACCACATTTGTGGCACTCATTACCCTCAACCTCCATGCACTCATCACAGATAGTCTGGCTTTCGAATAGATGTGGGATAACCTCTTTGGTTTCAGGGTTTGTGTAAGTTTCTATATCGTAGTACACGGTTATACAGGGTTTATTTTTAGGCGTAGCATCTTTCATATAACATACATGCTTCACTCCATCCGCCTTATATTTTTCATGACATGTAGAACAGTGAATTTCATCGCATTTATGTTCAAACTTACCCCAATTATTCATCATATGAAACATACCACATTCACAGATTCTCATTTTCCTGCAAGTGCCAATTGACTTATGGCGCTCAAAGCATTTATTATTGAAAATGTACGTCTACACACATTACATTCCCTCTTCTCAGCTTCAACTACACGACTTTCACATTTGGAGCTTTTACACTGCTCACAAACCGTGACATTCCTTACAATGTTTCACTATATCACCCGCAAACTCGAGACATCCTTTACACAAATCATGATGCCTTCCATATTTTCGACTTTTATCATAACTCGCGTAAAGGTCCCTTATATTGCGGATGGGGAGATACGTTGTTCCTGACAATCCTAACATAAGGAGAGGTTTTGTACAATCTCACACAGCTTTTAAAAACATACACAGTCCTACGACCATCATCCATTCCAAATACAACTATACGAACATTCATTTCTTCCTCTACCCTTCTCAGCTCTTCAGGACCCATATTACACTCAAACTCAAGTTTACAATCTGCAGTCAGTTTACGAGCACGCTGCACAACCGTAGGCAACCAAATATTTTTGAACCGGGTATTTAATAGAGTAAACATATGGGCTAAGACTACTGCTATGAAGCCGCAACCACGCTCGGCGTTTATATGCTTTCTGTAAATAGCCTGAGAATTGAAGTTAAGAGTATAAGGTGTGGCACTATGACCCGCAACCCGGAATACTCTGTCAATATCTACCGTGAAGTTGTCCATATTGAAGGTTGTACTACTTTGAGAGGCCTGCATTATACGGCCCAAGATATATTCTATATCTACATCGGCCAAGCATCTGAATGGTATTACTACCCAAAAATCATCTACTTCCCCGTCATCTGACCCGAACCCGAAGGACAACCTCGTCCGGACTTCACGTTCGTCGCAGTTCTGAAGGGCAAACTCCACAATACGCTCAACTACGCGCCGCAGTCCGTGTTCAACACCGTTACTATACAGGGTTCCATGGTCGACCCTGACTATATACCGATTTCTAGTCAGGGCTGGGGTGGGGTTAGCGGTGCGCACCAGTTCGAATGTTATACCTTCCTCTACAGCACGAGAAGCCGCTGGTGTGGAGGATGTACCCGGAATTGAACAGGAATAAGGGGGTACAAATTTAATTGAGGAGGGATCTAGTGTGGAGGTTGTGTCGTAAGACGTAGAGGGCTGGGGCTCTATTACTGGGGGTCTAGCAACCGGTGCACTCCTGACATGTTTTATACCTGACGTGGAAGGTTCTTCGTCATCGTGCCTCCGCTTTGAACTGCCACGTGGTGGTGTCGCTGGTGAGGGTTCGTCAGCGGGGGCAGAGTCTGTAACCACAACTACACTGTCATCGGGGTCGTCTGTAATATCGATGATAGGAACTGTATCTCATCGTCATTCACTGTTCTGTGAAAGAAGCGGAAAAACAAGAATATAAGGAGCAACACTTAAATTTTTATTATATTTTGTAAATGTTCCACTTAGGGGTGTGACGTGTTAGAGATAGAATCTGTAGAAAAATTCAGGTTCACAAGCCGTCCACGTGTATTATATCTGGCCCGACAGGATGTGTTTGTGTTTATGTGCTCGTATCGTAACAACAGTTACAAAAATAACCCGTCAGGCTGTCATGCTCCAAAATGTTTTTCGCAATGCTGCTGACAGATTTGAATTCTGTAAAGATACTGATGGTGCTCATGTAGAATCATATGTTTAAGTATTCATTAAATGTATGCCTTCTATTATATTGTTATTGAATTTTACCCTTTTTGCTACGTTTTTACTGAAATAGATAGGGACTTTATAAACACCCTGTATAAAGGAGGGAAGCGAAGAACAATAGACCGGTGTCTTTGATATTCCATCTCACCAAAGTATTTGAAAGATTAGTTAGAGAGAAAATCTATGACTTCTTGGAGACATTGGAAAGACTCAACGAAAATCAGTACAGATTCCGATCAGGAAGATCTTGCCCATCACAACTTATAGAACACTATAACAATATCCTAGATGCACTTGAAGGCAATAAAAGCTGGTGTCATATAAACGGATTTTGCTAAAGCCTTCGACAAATGTGAACATGATATAATAGCAAATAAAATGAAACATATGGGAATAACAGACAAAGATGGTAAACGGATCTACAACTTTCTCAGAGAACGTATACAGGTCGTTAAAATTCAAGGGATATCATCATCAGAATCGGAAGTACGCAGCTCAGTACTACAAGGAACAGTAATGACCGCGTTACTTTTCATTATCATGCTAACAGACATAGACAATGAAGTAAACAGCAATAGTATAGCAACATCCTTTGCAGACGATACAAAGATCAGCATAAAAGTCAGCAATGTAAACGGGGTGGAGGCCTTGCAGAGGGACACGAACAGAATAGACAAATGGTCAGAAGAGAACAATATGACATTTAACACTGATAAATTTCAGCTGTATAATGATACTAAGGCGTCGAGTTGCGCCACCTCTAAATATGCACGAATCGATTCAGTTTTTATTTCCAACATCGTTAGTGGTTGTTGAATATGGGCAAATGTCATTAGAAATATATTTTTATACTTTAATTTTTTTTGCACACCCTAAATTATATATATTTGAAAACTTTATTCAAGCAGAAAAGTGAATGGGCAACGCTTCCTTAAAATCACTATATCTTTTAGGGTAAGTAGAAGTAATATACGTAAATGTAAGTCACTCGGTTTGTTTTATTCGTTTGTGTGTATATGATCATACGTTTCGAAACTTTTTGGGGTATTATTTTACGTAACAAATTTCATTTATTTCATACATTTTTTTTTTTCAGGATAATATATTATTCTTTCGGGTATGGTGTTACGACACACCTTCTCGTTAAGTAAGCGAAGTTAAGCGACGTTTTGTTTGGGTAGTAGTTGGATGGGTGTTCGTCCTCCACATTAAGATGATGTAGTGACTCGTAATTCAGATTGCACGTTAAATTGTATATATGGGCCCATTGTTATAGGATCTTCGCTGTTTGTGTATACGGAGTCTATATTAGAAAATTAAGAATATATTAAACCGTATAAGAAACACACACACAAGTGTGGGTGTGGATATATATATATATATATATATATATATATATATATATATATATATATATATATATATATATATATATACTCGTGTGTGTGTGTGTGTATATATATATATATAAACCACATAAATTTTAAATATATTTTCGGGTTTTCACTTTTATATGAATAAATACCCAATTTTTAGATCAAATAAAAACAATTTCAAATAACTATTTTCACTTTTATAAGTTAAGCGATTTCCACATTTCGAGTTAATATATTTTAAAACGAAGAATCAATCATTGAAAATTCTGCATTGCTTTCGAGGTTTTATGATAAACAGCCGCATAGTGTAGAGTAGAGTTGTACAGTGGACTGATGCCCGTTTTAACTCGTTTTTATTAGTTTTTCTTTTTAAATAAGTTCACGTCCTTTGAGTTATGAAAAATCTGAATAATTACGCTTGGGAAATCACGTTATTCTCGTTTCTAAAAATTCATCTCATGGAAACGTTATATTTTCTTACTTCATTTTAAAATGTTTCATTTCGTCATGAAATAATGATGTTCGCATCTAATGCAAAATTAAATAAATATTATAAAAATTATTATGGAATTTTATAATTCAAATTTGTATCGTACTGAGAATGATTGACTACATTATTATTATTATTATTATTATTATTCATAATAAATTGCCAATGACGTGTTACATTATCATACAACTCATTGAATTCGTATGTCATTTAGTTCCTTTAAACCACATTAAAAACTATATAAATAAAATTATAGACGTATTATGAAATTACACCAAAATGAAAGAAAACTTTTTTTCGTAAAACCAATTTTCGTACCTATCCAAATTATTCAAAAATACATTGATCCCAATACAGTACCTTGAAATACTACACTATGTAACAATTATATATATATATATATATATATATATATACAGGGTGGGCCGTAAGTTTCCATACATAGGAAAAATTAAACGTTTGTTTTTATGTTTCAGATACCCTAAGAATATGCGTTTGACGAAAGAGCAACGAATTGAAATCATACTGATGGCTGGGTCGGGAAGCAGTCGCATGGTTGCAATGAACTTTAACAGACAACATGGAACGAACATCACACACGACACTGTGGCAAAACTTATTAACAAGTTGGATGCTTGGATGCTTGGATTGGTCGGCGTGGTCCTGTGGAGTGGCCTCCCAGATCCCCAGATCTCACCCCCCTTGATTTCTATCTTTGGGGGCATTTGAAGGCCATGGTGTATCAGGAAAAGATACGAGACATAAATCATCTAAAGGAACGTATCACCAACGCCATTACAAGCATAACGTCAACTGTGCTAATGCGTGTTCATCAACAGTGGGGAACACGTATTGAAATGTGTTTTCAAAACAATGGCAACCATGTAGAGCATATTATATAAATAAAAATGGTTGTCCATAAAAAAATGTTTATTTTTCCTATGTCTGGAAACTTACGGCCCACCCTGTATATTAGATGACCCCTCGAAAGATTCCGCTATTTGAGTTAAATTTAGTATTTCTTCCCCATCCCCCTAGCACACTACTCTTTCCCCTCCCCCTGTATATAAAACCTGTGTGTATATACTGTATATATATTAGGGTGGCGTGAAAAGAGGGCAAAAATATTTTTTCTATTTGTTGTGTGCAATAGCTGCCACTATATGCAAGTAAACTCCTTACCAATTTTCAGCAAAATATGTGTTCATCTTTAAGTCCCGAAATGGGTGTAATGTTCTCTCGAAAACATGAATGTGAGCGTATAGGATAATTAAGTTTTGTATCTTTGATACGAGTGAAAGTCGATCAAGAGCGATATTATATATTACATGCAGCTCTTCACTGATTGTATCAGATTCTCATTACAATCACCCAAAACTCACCAAGAGGAGGTGGCTGCATATCGAGTTCCACCCTGTCCCACCCATCCACCCTACCATGCGAGACTCGCCTGCTCATAGATTCAATCTATTTATTTGGACAAATTTTATAGTCAGACTTTGTCTGAAAGCTCGGCAATAATTTCCTGGATTCTATTCTCGTTCTAATGAAGCCATCACAATTAACTTCTTCCCAGACCTCAGATGATTCTGTTACTGTAAGCACTACACGCTCAACCGCTCGTGTGTGACATAGGAATTTACAAAAGTCAAGGTCTCCAATCGTTTTTTCATCAATAAAAGTTCATAGACTGCTGTCAGACAGGTGCTACTGCTTAGTGAGTGGAGGATCAAATCTTTCCGAAGAGGTCCAATCAATCATGCTAGTGTAATCAGCTGCGTCAAAATTCAACTTTGGCACCTTAAAGTGTCGAACACCATCAATTGCCTGAAGAGTCTCTCTCGCTTTCAGTATCTTTCGAACTACCTACAATTGTCAATCACAGCATAGGGATGCCTTTGCTCCATTAGTGAAGTTTGAATTAATCTTGATTGAAAACCAACAAGGAGCGAACAACAACCTTTGCAATAGATGTAGTCAGTATTACCAACGATTTTGTTGGGGTTGCAGAAGCAACGTACAGTCGAAGTATTCTGTTAGCAGTAGTAAGCCATCTAGCATGAGACAGTCGAGCTGGTTGACGGTTACTTACATCTCTAGAGATCTTTGCACTACTTATACCTTTGCAGATATCTCTTAAGTACTTTTGATCACGACTAAGCTCAACATCGTCCAATTCCTGTGGTAAGTTGACATTAATCGGAATAAACTGAACAGGAGGCAGTGTTTCACAACTCGCAAGCTGCTTGCCAATTTTCCCGTTGAAACATGAAGGGCCATGTATGCCACTATCTAGATCAGGGGTTGGCAACCATAGGCACGCGTGCCAGAGTTGGCACGCGAGGTGGTTGTCCAAAGCACGCCCAGTGATTCCTCAAAAATTGCAATTTCAAAAAAAATTTGAAATTATAAAATTATATTAAATTACTATATTGAATATTATTATATATTATGCATATATTGAAATTAAAAAATTGTAAAAGACAGTCCTTATGTCCTTTTTATATACTTCCTGTTAATTTAAAAAAAACTGATAACCATATCATTTTATTTGATTTATTTTAGCATTGAGATGGCAATGTAAAAGTGTCTGTGTATTTTTGGTTAAAATACGAATTAAAAGCGCTTTGATTTGTTTGTTGGGATTGAAATAGAGCGGACCGTTCTACGAAATATGTATATGAAAATTATAGTTGGCACACAGGGCCGTAAAAATGTTGGCATTAATTGTAAACTGGCACACTGCGTTCAAAAAGTTGCCGACCCCTGATCTAGATGGTGCATCAAATGTCTTAGGGACAATTCATTTGTATGCGATAAGCACACAGCTCTTTGAAGCGGTCTCTTCAAATTTTCTTTAATTATTCAGATTACTCCGCCAGATTCATCAGTGTTAACAACGGTTCCATCACAACCAACAATAATAAGAGTTTTGCTGTCAACATTATTTTGCTCCAGAAATCCATGATGAGTATCTTTTGCTGATTCTGACGGGGGAGTTACATGACCAATGTAACCGTACTTGGAACCTGGTTCTTCAATCAGAGTTACTTGTTCTTCATTAATAGTTGTACGGAAAATTTTGTATCCTTTTTTTACCTGTGTGATAGTTTTATCTCTACGACCATCAAAATATAGGCCTTTCAAAGAGTACTCAACACTCTCAACAGGTCGATATTGAATTTCCTGTCTTTTCCGATTCTTGCTTCGTTTGCGACGAATTTTATTCCTATCGATGACTTGAGATGGATCATCCTCTTTGATAATCCCAAAATCTTCAACAATGCTGATGTTATAGCTGCATTTGCTCTCTCGGAGACTCTATGCCTATCACACTCTCTAGCAACACGAGGTAAATGTTGTCTCATTTGTTTTATTCTTTGAGTATCATTATAAGACATTGATGTTGAGGGTGTTGTACTGTTGTAATCAAGCAGTGTTTCCTCAAAGCAAATTCACTGTCACTTACTGTACTTCCTATTTCATCTGCGTCTGTGTCAGTATGACTATCTCCTCAGCTTTGTCGACTGAGTACATTCTCTGTTCCTCTCTTGCACATCTCATTTCTCTTTTTTCTTAACTTCTGTGTTTTTCAACATCAAGACCAGCCATATACATTTTTCTATCTGTTCGTGATCTATTAAAAATTCTCTTTTATCTAGGGGCACTCTTTTTCCCTTTGCACAAGTACAGTCAGCGAATTCCTTACACTTGCAAACAGCGACGTCCAATAGCTTGGAATTTTCTTCTTCTCTGAACTTTGTAAGTTGGGCTACGTAATTTGGATTCTTATTCCGGCTTTTAAATCCTTTTAACAACCTTGAGTATTTCAAATAATAATCTTTATTTAATCTTGTTGACAACACTTTTATGATTAATGGTTGGTATTGAAGCTCTCTACCACAGTGTTTCAATGGCAACAGCCACTGTTTCACAGATATCTCTCTGAGGTAGTTCCTATCCACTTTGTGGTGTCATATTGTGTCTAATCCAGGTGTAATGCATCATCACATCTCCACATGAAGGCAAGACATTATCTTTGAATTCACAAAGGGATCCTGAGAATACAGAACAATCAATTTTTCCTATTGTCGTAGGTTTATTCTTCATCTTGAGAATGGTGAATACTATTGGGATCGTCTTTCTATCACAACCTCTCACGATAAAGCACTGAAATGCATTGCTAGCTGTGAACACACAAACGCAACAAATGAGAGTAACAGATGTGCCAGACGGTGGCGTAGCGTGGTCTTTTTTCAGGGGGGAAGGGCAAATGTGTTATAAATTCCCGACTGGACAAATTTGGCAACTTTTCCGTGACTAATATGTTTTTCAAGCCACTACGTCACAGGCTTAGCCATGCTATAATATAATGTATTATTATGAAAAGCTGAATTTAAAATTGGCCACAGGAAAATGTATCTCTCTCTCTCTCTCTCTCTCTCTCTCTCTCTCTCTCTCTCTCTCTCTCTCTCTCCTGTATTGCCAAAAAAATTTTACAACCGGTTCTAGATTTCCAACTGGGCCAGATATTTTTCCGATCACGGGTGGCAGTCGCCCCCTCAGCCCCCCCCCCCAAGCTACGCCACTGGTGCCAGACGTACAGTGTTTAAACAGATTATACTAAATCACACAAGAATAAACACATGTTTGGTATGAAAAACAGGTTATATTAGAGTGAATCATATAAAAACAAACAGCCTGCTGGGCATGAAGATGAATTTCATTATAAAAAATATTTCGCAGGATAAATTTTGGATATAATAGGCAACTTTTCCACATATCGCCAAAACAATTTTGGAATTTTTTTTTCACTCCACCGTAATATATATACCTTTCAACCTTTCAAATGTTCCGTGTGATGATTCCTCATTTTACGAAGATCAAGCTTGTCGCCCCCTCCTCTCGATTTCGCCTGGTAAAGTAGAGAGTTGGTTTCTTGTACTCTCTACCTCACAAGGCCAGGTACGCCCGGCTCATCTAGGATTGTTTTGAGCCAGGCGTCTAATCTTCTTTTGAAGATGGCCACCGCAACACCACTCGTGTTCCTTAGTTCCTTGCGCAGCTGGTTAAACAGTCTGGGTCTTCTTACAACAAAACTATTTTCCTCCAGGGTTGAAGATGTTCCCTGTCTAGCCTTTAATTTGTGAACACGACACAGTCTTCTTTTTCTACTTTCCACTGTTGTTTTGGGGGTTAAAGGGTTCAGACAGTGGCGGATTACACTGGTATGCATCAATTTTGCTGTCAAGGGTTTTGTAAGTGATTCTTATAGAGTTTTTCCTGCTGATTTCGAATCTGCAATCCGTTTTTCTCAATCAGCTCAGGTTATCCGGCTATGGCCTCATAAGTAAAATAGAATTTTTCGTGATTTTGTCAAAGCGGAATTGGAACAGTAACATCTATCATCACTTGTTTCACTTGTATAATATCTTTTTTTACTTTTCAGACATATAGATAAAATATTTCATAATGAATAGAGCGTGTAAAAATGATCCCAATAGATTCTGCTACATATGTGGGACGGTTACCATGCCAAATAACCAGTCCCAAATCACTAAATTTGTGAAGACAATGTATAGAGCATACTTTGGAATTAAGCTAGGGGACCAGGACAAAAATTTCGCCCCTCATATGTGCTGCAAGACGTGCATTGAAAATTTGAGAAGATGGAGCAAAGGCAGAGCGAAATCTTTGCCTTTTGGAATTCCCATGATTTGGAGAGAAGGAAAGGATCACGTGACAGATTGCTATTTCTGCATGACAAACCTCCAAGGTGGGCTTATAAATTTTTTTTCTTAAATATTTTGAAATCCTCGTATGAAACTTGACATAATATTCACCATAATGTAATATTCACCATATATAGCATAATATTCACCATAATGGTAATCCTACATTTACATATACATATTGTTATAGAAAATACATTTACACATACATATTGCAATACAAGATACATTTACATATACAATGATTGTATATTTTCTTTCTTTTTCATTCATATTGTCCCCGAAGGGACAATATGAATGAAAAAGAAAGAAAATATACAGACTCCATCGACCTATTTCATATCTTACAGACCGCAGCCTTCCCTCACGAGCCGCCACTGTCTGAATGCTTCTTCTATTTCATATGCAAGTTTTATATCCATGTTTCTGTGTTTCTATTTTCAGGAGTTAACAAGAAGAATAAACACATTGTTGTATACCCTGACATTCCTTCTGCTATGAGACCTGTACCCCATGGTCCTGGAATTCCAATACCCGACCCACCTCAAACCCTGGACTTCGATGATTCTGATGATGAATCAATGACCAATGCCAATGACCAGTCCCAGTCGTATATACCTCAAAATACCGCTTCAAATGAGCCGAGGCCTCTCAACCAGGCCAAACTTAATGATCTTACCAGGGATTTAGGACTTTCCAAATTAGCTGCCGAGATCTTGGGCTCACGACTTCGAGAGGACAACTTGCTGGCTCCGGGAACAACATTCTCCTGGTATAGGAAACGAGAGGAAGAATTCGGCAAGTTTTTTGCAGTGCACGAAATACCTCTTCCTTAGTGTACTGCTGCAATGTTGAGGGGCTAATCGAATCCTTGGGCCTGCCATATAACGCATCAGAATGGAGGCTATTTATAGACTCGTCTAAACGAAGTTTGAAAGCAGTACTTCTCAACATTGGGAATAGGGTTGCATCAGTCCCTGTAGCACATTCCGTACAACTTACTGAGAGCTACGATAACATGAAAATTTTACTGGATGCTCTCGTATACGACCAACATAACTGGAGGATCTGTGGAGATTTGAAGGTAATACTAATATCATAAGTAAACTATTGCTATTGACTATGTTGTTTTTCCAAAGGTTATTTGAGAGCGTATAAGAACACTTAACTTCCCCACAGAAGTGATACAGTCCAATGCATAGATTTTTTTATCTGATAGAACAAATTCTCTAAATTCTTTAAATATTTTCATTTTTTTTCAGATTGTGGCATTTGTATTGGGAATGCAAGGGGGATACACGAAATACCCATGTTTCCTCTGCAAATGGGATAGCCGAGCCGATGAGAAGCACTATGCACAGCGTGAATGGGCATCCAGAGAGAATTTTGAACCTGGGTCGCATAATGTCGTTTCAGTGCCCCTTGTACCACCAACAAAAATTTTGCTCCCACCACTTCATGTTAAGCTGGGCTTGATGAAAAATTTCATCAAATCAATGAATAAGGAGGGTTCAGTATTCCGATATCCCGAGAGTAAATTTCCTCATATATCTGATGCTAAACTAAATGCTGGGGTTTTTGATGGTCCTCAAATTCGAACTTTGATCAAGGATACTCAGTTCGAAAACGCAATGACTCCAACTGAGAAGAATGCCTGGCAGGCATTCAAATCAGTTGTCACTGATTTTCTTGGCAAGCGTAGAAGTCCAGAATACGAGTCCGTTGTCGAAAACTTGATGGAAGCTTTCAAAGCTCATGGGTCGCGCATGTCCATAAAAATGCACTTTTTGTGGTCACACTTGGACTATTTTCCTGAAAATTGCGGGGATTATAGTGAGGAACAGGGTGAACGATTTCACCAAGATATCAAAATAATGGAAGAGAGGTACCAGGGAAACTGGGATATCAATATGCTGGCGGACTATTGCTGGTGTTTGAAGCGAGACGTGCCCGAAGAAAAACACAGACGGAAAGCCAAAAAAACTTCATTCCTTCCTCAATAAACTGTTTTCCATATTCATTGTATGAATAAAAGTATTTATTCACACAATGTTTTCATTTTTCACGAGTGTTCTTATAATATTACTCGTATCTACAGTGTTTAAGCTAAAAAAATCAATAAATTTGGGGATAAAATTGGACTTATAATAAATGGCCAATAGAGAAAAAACCTGACCTGATTGAGGAAAACCAATGTCATTTTCGAATTCAGCATGGTCGAATTATATAATATGAGTTGAAAAAACCCTCACAGCAGACAAAACAAATTCATATGCATAGTGTTATCATTGAAGTAATTGAGGCTGAATCCTCAGGCCCCCATGCTTGAGGAGGCCCCCAATCAACTGAGCTTCGATGATATAATTCAAGATTTCGGAAACTTCTTTGATTAAATATGACAGAGTATACAAACTGACAAATTCCCTTTTTTATTTTATGTTTTATAAGCCCTAAAGTAAAGTTTGTTTAATACTGTTTGGTTTTGGCAAACGGCAAAATACACTGTGTTAAGGTTCTTTTAAGTTTGTTTCTCAATTAGCCTAAGCACCGTACATATAATTCGTGTAAATGTACTATGTACTGTACATGTACATGTATTGTTGATAAAAATCTATAGAAAAGGGCCCCCAAAATAAAATTAGCCTCAGCCCCCAAGTACAGTTAATCCGCCCCTGGGTTCAGAGTAAGATTAGGGGCTAGTTTCTCCATTATTTTCCAAGTGTAAATAATGGTGCATCTCTCTCCTCTTCTTTCCAGTGAATATAGGTTTAATTCACGTACCCTTTGCCAGTAATTTAGTTCTTTGCACCCATTGAGCTTGGCTGTAAAGCTTCTCTGAATCCCTTCTAACTGACTAATGTCTTCTTTTTATATGGAGATGTTAGGACTGAGCAGTATTCCACCTTGGATATGATCAGTGTTTTCAATACAAGAATCATTATATTCTTATCCCTTCGTTTAAAGCAGGGGTTCTTAACCTTTTTTGGCTACGATCCAAATTCAGGTCGCACGGCTAGCTCAGCGACCCATACCTTCAAACAGTTCACTCGTAATAGATAATAAATTAAATAATTAATGGTAAAATGATTAGGGATTACACAAATAAATAATAAATAACAATTTAATAGACCAATTTGGGACTCGCGACCCAGAGATTAAGAACCACTGGCTTTAAAGGTTCTCAGTATCTGCCCAGTTATTCTCTTTGCTCTGTTTACTGCTACCTTATTTCGTGTTTCAAGTTTCGCATCATCAGTCATTACAACACCTTGAATTAACCATATTGGATTCGTGAAGACCTAAAATTGAGAGAAGACGTATTAAACCCAAATGAGACGCACCACAGAGCGCTCCCGAACATTTGAAATGGTGTCCCGCGTCGATGCTCTCACTTTCATTACCTGAATTTTGCCTTGACTTTCGTAACGCCTCCAAAACCTGGAGACATTTGGCTTGAAGAGGTAATGAGATTGAAAGCGTCTACGCGGGACACCAGTTTCAACTCTTCTGGAACTCGTTGTGGCGCTTCTCATCAGTCTAATATAATTACCAAGTCACCTCATTTCATTTATGAGTTGTCATACAAAACTGAATATTTGATAATCTACAGTACGTACGACTTACGCTTAGTATTTTCAGTTAACATACTCTATACTTTTTATTTCTTGGAAAGTGATGAAAAATTATATTGTTCTTCTCTCCTCTAATCTATATGTTACTACAACCGTAAAAAAACAAAATGTAACAAATCCTGACCCTAATCCAAAACTACCAGCCATTCCAAGCGTGCGTCTACCCACGCGACCTCATAATCATCGCTGTTGAATGAGGTTTGTAATTTGTAAAGCTCACGTGGGAGGGCGTGGCAAGCCAGTTTTAGTATGAATATTTATGAATGAAATTAGAGTTTATAAGAAGACTTGGTAATTATATTAGACTATCATCTAGAACTCTGCCTGGGGTGGCCAAGCCAGCCCATTCCCCAGCCGGTCTCAAGCCCGGATAAAAGAGGAGGATTGGCTTCAGGAAGGGCATCCGGCCGTAAAATTTATTGTCAAAACCAGAGAGGATGGCATGCGGACCAAAGAAGGCTCAAGAGAGAAGACTGGCATAGTATGGGCCTGTAATGAGAAGGGACGAGAACTACGTTGGGAGGAAGGTATTATCTATGGAAGTTCCCGGAAGGAAGAAGAAAGGAAGACCGAGGATCAGGTGGAGAGATCGCATCAGGATGGACATGAGCGAGAAGAAGAACTGACGGAGGAGGAGATGGCGCAGGATAGGGCGGAGTGGAGGAGAAGTATCCGCAACAGCGACCCCATATAAATGGGACTAATAATGCTGCAGAAGAAGTCATTACAACACCTAAATCTTTTGCTTTAGAATTCCTCTGAATTTCCTGTCCATTTTGGGTATAGTAGTATTCCATAGATTTTAGGACTTCCCTTTTTCCGTACCTTAACAGTTGAAATTTCTCAGTGTTAAATTTCATATTGTTGTCTTCCGTCCACTCGTAGATTTTGTTCATGTCTGTTTGTAGAGATCCTATATCCTCTGGGTTTCTTATTTTTCTACTGATCTTTGTGTCATCGGCAAAGGATGTTACTGTGTTGTCTCTGGTAACGTCCTCATCTATGTCAGTTAGCATGATTATGAAGAGTAATGAAGCTAATATTGTTCTTTGTAGTACTGTTCCCCCTTCTTAGATAGGGGAAGAGAGCATTTTTGCATTTTTGTATTTTTGCCCCCTCCTTTTCCTACATAAAAAAAAAGGTAGCTAGTAGAGATAGTTGATAGGGAAGTTATATTTTTAGGCCTCTTTGCTAGTGACTCGTTGCCCACGTTGGGATTTCATCATGAAAAGAAAACACTTTAGTATTTGCCATTTACCATTACTTTGGACTATATTGGATTTAATTATCTCAGAAGGGTTCCTTGTTCCATGCACAATAGGTCTGTGTATTCCGTAAAAGTTATCTCAGAGGACCATTCTGAGTTATTATGTGTGTATATATATATATATATATATATATATATATATATATATATATATATATATTATATAAGTATAATCACCGATACATTCGTAGTTTTAAGTGGAAATATGAAGAGCTAAACATATTTTTACATAGACCACCATTCCTCCCATACGCTCATTTCAGGGTGCGAGCAACTCGCAGCAGCAATGCCAAGCAAATAGGAGGTCGAAGTACTGGCGAGGCTTTGGTACGTGGTTCAACACTACTGAAAGCAACACTGTTCTGTATTATTCTAGTCCAAAATATCCATATCCCTATTCATTTTATTGCAATTTTTGTTAGTTTGTATTGCAGACACTCCCAGTTATTATCATTCCTGGTGTGTATATATATATAACAACATGCTACACGCATTCGTTCACTCTCCTCTTCCAAAGAATTCTTTTTTTCCCCTCGATTGCCTCTCTGCTTCACTGCTCTCAACTGGAGAGCGCATTGGAGCCACACATGGCACCTCGAATCGAAGAACTCCGAGTCAGGGTTTTTTTCGAACCCTCTTCAGTCTGGCTAGTCATTCCCCTTTTCAACTGTAAACACTCAAATTAATTTTGCGTGCATTCTTGTAGTTCATTTAATAAGTTATTGCGCAATTTGTCCTTTTGTCATCAAAGTTAATCAACAATTCATGCACTTTTCATGCTGCGCAATTAATCAAACGGCTGTAACATTCATTATTTATTCGTTTTGTTAATTAAGCCAAAAACCGCAAAGTTTATTACACACACACACACACACACACACACACACACACACACATATATATTATATATATATATTATATATATATATATATATATATATTACCTATTAAACTCATTTGTAATCCTTCTAATCATTCTAATAATAATTATTTATAAAATTGGAGAAGCTCCAATTGATTCCTTTGTCGGCAAACTTTCCTTACAAACAAATTAAACTCAATTATACCATTTATCAGCAATACAAACAAATAAAACGCCGTAACGGATAATTTGTTGAAAGGGATGTTGTTTTGAGAATATGAAGAGTCACTCAAATTCATAGAAACTGAGAATTATTAATTTCCTAATTTCCTAATAAAGATATCGATTAGTTTTCAAATCACAATTTCAGTTTCTCACCAAAATTCATATTGGAATTTAAATAATAATAATAATTATTATTATTATTACTTGGTTTTATTATTATTAATGAGGATCATGTTTATTATTAATTAATTATGCAGAACATAGATACTGTGCAAATTATTTTGAAATTGAAGATGGAGTATTTTTGGTATTTGAAGCTCTTTTAGCTCCGATTTCGGGATTTTTTCCTTTAAGACTGAATGAATGGTTAAGAGTAAAGTGCTGTAACTGCATCAATTTTAGAATATACCATTCTAAATTTTCTGGATCACCTGAAGATCAGGGCCCCCAACCTTCTTCAGGTAAAGAATGCTTACATCTGACCTGTCCATCCGTTTGTTTGGTTTTTGTTTGATTTTTAAGGGAAAAGGTAAAATAAAATCCGAAAATAGTAAATCCTTCAAAGATTTTACATAAACACAAAAGCGCTAAATATAAAACATATACATATACATATACATTTTATATCATCAGGACGTACAGTTGACCTAACGATTGGTTAGGTTAGGTCGTGATATTTTCATTAGTTAGCCTTATAAGGCTAACTAAAGAAGGCTGGGGGCCCTGATTTTCAGATGATCCAATTTCCCATCTAGTGAATGTACAATATAGTGTCATATTTTTATTTTTTCGTGTGTGTGTGTGTGTGTGTGTGTGTGTGTGTGTTAAAAACCCACTCAAACTCGGTCGGTTCATCCTTCTTGGAGATTTTATAGCTATAGTGAAGCAAGTGTAGTTTACGCCCCCATAACGCAAAAGGGGACACAAACTACATAGGTCAAAGTTAGAGAAAATAAACAACACTAGGATCTTCAGGAGACATTTTTTAAATGAATCCATCAAATAAAACGTTAAAACTAACGAAAATATTACGACTTAACCTAACCAATCGTCAATATATATATATATATATTATATATATATATATATATTATAGATATATGATCACCTGAAGATCAGGGCCCCCAGCCTCAATTACCAAATGATATCTTCGTTAAAACTAACGAAAATATCACGACTTAACCTAACCAATCGTCAAGGCGTACAGTTGATCTAACCGGGCATTCAATTTAATTTATTATTATATTTGGTACTGTAAAGCAAAAAACAAGAATACATGGGGGCCCTGATCTTCAGATGATCACCACACACACACACACACACACACACACACATATATATATATATATATAGATATATATATATATATATATATATATATATATATATGTTAAACACAGACCGTGCATGGAACAAGGAACTCTTCTGGGAAAATCCACCATAGTCCGAATAAGTAATGGTAAATGACAAATACCATAGTTTTTCTTTTTCATGATGCTATTTGTCATTTACCATTACTTATTCGGACTATAGTGGATTTTCCCAGAAGAGTTCCTTGTTCCATGCACGGTCTGTGTTTAACATATAAATTTCTCAGGGGACCATTCTGAGTTTGTGGGTATATATATATATATATATTATATATATATATATATATATATATATATATATATATATATTGACGATTGGTTAGGTTAAGTCGTAATATTTTCGTTAGTTTTAACGTTTTATTTGATTAGGTATACGCGGACAAAGTTTGAGAATGCAACCTACAGTACACTAGGATAATTTAGAGAAACGTAAACTACACTAGGATAATGTAGGGAAACGTAAACTACACTAGGTAAGTAGTATGATGGCAAAAGGCCAAAGGAATTTGGAATGTTCTGAAATCCTGCCCCTGGAGGGGCCCCCCGAAGGGCTTCGCCTCCGTTATAAGGGGCCCCTTTTCCTTAAGTTCCTAACCCATTTATGGGGTCTCACCGTCCTTAGTGAAGGGCAGCTGCCCCTTGGGGGCCCCTTGCGTGGCCCCCTTCCTCCTTGGGAGAAGGGAAAAAATCACAAAAGGACTCGTCTTCACTTTCCTTCAAAAAAAAATCATCCTCGTCTTCCTCCTTGAAAAAAAAACATCGCCTTCCTTCATGAGAAAAATCCTCCTGTCCTGTGGGGTTCTTTCAAGGTCTTTTATGAAACAAACAAAATCAAACAAACACAGACAAAAGCAGACAAAGACAGAGTTTGACACTCAATTTCTCAATTTTGAGCTTATACCCTTAAACATTAGAAATGAAAACTTAAAATAAATATCTGAAAAAGGCTTAATAGGCCTAACGAGAGTATCTCCCGACCTCAAAGCATGTTATTATATCCTAATACCAAATTACCTACTCATTTGTAATTCCATTTTCATATGGTAACAATTTGCGAACATCACAAGAAACAATATCAAAGTAATCACGTTTTAAATCAATAACAATTTCTTTGTTTATTATTTGTATTATATGAAGTTAAATAAAAATATTAAATAAAATTAAAATTAAACATTTTATTTTCAATTATAGGGGTAACTTTTACTTATCCTAATTAAAATTCATTTATTCTACATTAAGGGTAAGGCGGATACTTGCTGGAACACAACGGGCTGTAACTCGGAAACAAAGCGAGTTCGGGCATATGTTTATATAAACTTTTTTCAATGTTTTCAGGTCCTGAATCCATCCTGAAAGTGCATCCCACATGTTATGGAACACCCTGTATATTCGGATGATTTACCAGCGCGTGTTGAGTGTTTCATGTTGGAACACTCGTACACGAATCTGCATTACTAACGCTTCTCGGCGTTCATGACACATACCGAATGACTCATACCCACCCCCTCACCTCCCACCTCCCAACCACTCCGCACGGCCCCGCCGAGTCAAACAGCGCACCACCGCCTCATAGTCGCCTCAGGGCTTGACCCGACTGGACGTACTCTCCTCACAGAATCAATAGAAACCTATTAAAAGATGGAACTTCCGTTGAGCAGTATCTTCAATGCAGTATACGACATGTCCGTGTTGAAGTCTGTGCGTGTATTCAGGTGTAATACCGGTACTATTATTTATGCATTTGAAACGAAATGTCGATAATCAAACTCTGATGGACGCAATGTTATTTAAGTGTTGAAGAGATGAACAGAATCTTCGTGTTGGTTGAGAAGTGGGGTAAGGGCGATCATAAAATACCTGTGGGTGTAGGCACAAAAGGAGAACTGATTAGTGATGCACCTCCGTACGCCATTATTTGTACGCTGTGCATAACTCGTGATACAAACCAACCATGCATTGATATACGGCTGATGTGGAAGAATACTGTTGATAATAACGCCCTTATCCCCAGAATGTTTGAAGTCGTCGGTTTCCGTAAACTAAAACCTATATGTTTGAATACGCGTACACCGCCCAGCTCGATGATTTTACCAAGTGTAGGGTCGAACAAGGCGAGAATGGTTTGGAACTGGATACGTATTTAGAAGGTACAGACTCCTCGAAATATCATGAACTTTGGTACAAATGACTAGAGCGGTGCAAGGCTAATTTCACCTTCACTGTTCACCCTGAAGAATTATTTCTTTATATAAGACGCAGTTGTCGGCACGATTTAGAAACGTACTTCAATTGCCGATATGAGTTGTGAAGAAGATTTTACAGTTGAAAAGGTCAGCGAAAAAAGAATAAATGCCCGTTTGGAAAGTAGTATTTATAAACTTGAATTTAATGGTGATGATGTAGCAAACGATGTCATCTTTGTGCATGCTTTTGATTGTATTCTATCCGTGTTTAAAGAGCGTGATAGTTTTACTCCCAATTGTAAAGTGGGTACAAAAATAATGTTAAACGAGTTGAAAGCGCTTTATATTGAATATAGTCCCCCGCATATTTTGAGTGGTGAATTAATGTTAAATCACATTTATTGTGTAGTTCAAAGCAATGAGGATGTAAATGTGGACTCGATTACGTCCGAGTTTACTATATTTTATTTAAGCGTGGTAGAAACACTTTAAAGCATGTTGCTTATTCTGTTGCTTATTCTGATTTTGTTATATTGAATTATTTTATATTGAATTATTTTGCTGATCTGCTTTTTTTTTTTTTTTTTTTTTTTCTTTTTTTTTTTTTATTCTCAATAGACTGATTTACTTTACAAAACATTTAAAGACAAAGCTGATATTTTTGCTGTATCACTGTCTAGATTGCTAAGCAAGTGGAAGCCATATTTTATTTAAACCGTATGTTGACAGATCTGATGTTATCATGATCTGCCGAGTTAACTAGAAATGGAATTGAAATATGCCTTCCCATCACGAATTACAAACAAACATCCACATGGCGAAAATTAAAGGCTTAAGATTAAAAATTAAACGTTAAGCAGGACATGACTTCACCTTTTATAACGAAGAGAGAATGTCTACAAAAAATGAACAAGATTACATTATTAAGCTAAGTCTACGAAAATGATTAAGTTGTTTAAACAGAAATAGTTAACCAATTATAAAATAGAAAGCAAATAAAAAATGTATCCAAACTTGTGTCAGTGTTATACGATTTTGGGTTTTATACAAACTGATTATGTAGTTTACAAAGAAATAATTCACCAATTATAAAATAGAAAGCAAATCAAAGTTTTATCCAAATTCGTGTCATACAATTTTGGACTTGATATGTCAAAATGAATATATGAATAAGAATATAAGGCTTATATAAATATACGAAGTATACGAATGAACATCAGAATTATATGAATGAAGGGATTATTTATTGTTCATTTATATATATATATATATATATATATATATATATCAAAGTTATTGACTTCTCCTTAGGGAAACGGAGCTTACAGGTGAAAAGAAGTGCCAACACAACAGCAAACATTTCGTTTATTTTTTGTACTTCAGACATTTTGACATATCTTTTGTCATCATCAGTGAATTATAAACCTTAAAATCTTAAAACAAAATACAGGAATACCTCGAAATTCATCGTTAATTTGTTCCGGAATAACACGACGAAATACGAAACGACGAAATTCGAGGTAGATTATAACATGTTTCAATGAGAAAACATTTTACTGTATTATGTTATTAAACAGATTAATTAATCAAATTCTACTCGTTTTTCGGCAAAATATGTAATATATTGCGTTGGTAAACAGTTGAATTTCGTCAATTTCGATCTCTTTTTTCACATTTTTTCAAAAAAGGACGAATCTGCGAATATGGACGACGAATTGCGAAACTATAGGTAGTAAAAGACTGACGACGAATCTGTGAAACGACGAAATTCGAAACGACGAATTTTGAGGTATTCCTGTAAGAATAAATAATTAAAATTGCATCAATACAAAAAGGAATTAAAATCATTAAAATAAAATAAAATTAAAATTACATCAGCTGGTAAATACACAATAATTACGTCAACCTCCATATTCGGTAGATACTGAGAGAAAACTGTATGAATGTCAGTTACATTGGAGGGTATAATATATCTATGAAAGTAGGTTGGTTGGTTGGTTAGAAGAGCTGTAATTTGTAAGATGAACTATTGTTGTTAATGGAGGGTTTGTTTCTATAGATGTTCAAAGATTCTAAAATTCGGAGTTCTGTACGGTTGTTAGTTCTTGTTAAAATTTCAAACTGAATTTTGTAAAGGGGATGGTTGTTATCATTACTATGGTTTCTAATTGCGGATTGTGGTGGGTTACTAAGGGGACGGTTGGTACGGACTTATTCTAATTTTGGTTTAAGGTTTTAAGGTTTATAATTCACTGATGATGGCAAAAGATTTGTCAAAACGTCTGAAGTACAAAAATAAATGAAAATGTTTGCTGTTGTGTTGGTCCTTCTTTTCATCTGCAAGCTCCGTTTCTCTAAGGCGAAGTCAATAGCTTTGATATTAAACCAGAGGTATAGCCGATCAACACTGAACTGTTACAGACTGTGAAAAAGTCTATTTGAAACTTAATAAGGTTTTTTTGTAATGAGGATTTTTTGTCGAAGTCCAAAAGTTAAAATATTGTACCTAAGTTCCTTAAATTTAAAGGATCACCTGAAGATCAGGGCCCCCAGCCTTGTTTAGTTAGCTTTATAAGGCTAATTAACGAAAATATCACGACCTAACCCAACCAATCATAACATTAACCAATCATAACCTAACTTAACCCAACATACCAGTATATGTATATATATATATATATATATATATATATATATATATATAATATATATATATATATTACAGGGCGTCCCAAAAAATGTATACACACTTTAACAGCTGATAGCTCAATTGATGTTTCTTTCTTTCCAAGTTAAACCCATTCATTAATAATGGCAGTCAGACTAAGCTTTGAACAAAGGAAATTCATTCTAAAATGCTACTGGAAGTGTGAAAACGCAGTTGAAGTGCAAAGACAGTTTAGAGGAGTTTCAAACAGATCCACCAACGCGACTTACCATCACTCGAATTAGAGATAAGTTTGAAGCTGATGGAACTGTTCAGAATGTTCCACAAGAAGCGTTCCGGAAGACCACGGACATCGACAAGCCCCACAAAGCAAGAAAGAGTACTGGAAACGTATCACCAAAGTCCAAAAAATCTGTGCGGCAAGCGAGTCGTGAGGTAGGAATCTCAGAATCGTCTGTCCAACGCATTTTTGAAGCGCTGTCAATGGAAAAGTTACATTCCAAATTAGTCCATGCTATTAATGAGATGATCCGGACCGAAGAGTGGAGTATTGCGAGTGGTACTTGGCACGATGTGGATGTGGATTGGACGAAGGGGTTTCGTAGATATCCTCCGCGTTCACCAGACCTCACACCACTAGACTTTTTTTATGGGGATACTTAAAAGACAAAGTCTACGCTATAAAACCTGCAACAGTCGCTGAATTGAGAGCAGCCATTGAACGAGAATGCACACAAATACCAAACGAAATGTTTCGTGATGTTTGCGATTCCATTGCTTCGCGTTATCAGCAGTGCCTGGACCAGAACGGACGTCAGTTTGAAAACAGGCGTTAACAAAACAATTAAATAATGTCTGTAGATTCTATTACATTTTGAAAATTAAATGTATTTTAATAAACACTGCCTTTATAATTATTTAAAGTGTGTATACATTTTTTTGGGACGCCCTGTATATATACTGTATATATGTATTAGTGATGTAGGTCACATCCGCATCCGCATCCGCATCCGCGGAACATCCGCACATTTTCTCGCATCCGCATCCGCACCCGCATCCGCACTTTGGACTGCGGATGTCGTGCGGATGTGGACCGTTGAGATAAAATGTCATTAATAAGCGGAAATTATCAAATTCTACTATAATAATAGAACTAGTTCATTGTGCGCAAAAGTGATGCAAGCGACAAGACGAGAGGCTGTTCTTGTATGAAGTTACTCTCTTGCAACCTACTTAGATCCACGTTACAAAGCTAAGTTATTTTCACCTAGTACATTAGAACGAGTTAAATCATCACTTGGCAAAGCAGTTGAAGAGCTTCAATCTCTTGAATCTGTCGCTTCGCCACCCACCAAAAGAATAAAAGTTTCAGTAACAGAACCAACACCTTCAACAACCAAATCTATCACAGAATCTGTCTCTCAGTTTCTTGAGTCAAGCAGCAATGACGAGACCTACGCGATGTCAAAAGATGTAGTAAAAATGATCGAGAGCTATCACCAAGAAAAACGCCTGGCTGCATGTGACAATCCTATTAGTTGGTGGAAAAATACGCAGAATATCTATCCATACTTGAGTAAACTTGCAAGGAAACATTTAGCCTGTCCTCCAACAAACGTACCAAGCGAGAGATTATTTAGCAGTGCTGGATTAATATATGATGAAAAGAAACAGACTGGCAGCAGAAAAGCAGAAAAATTAATGTTCCTTAAGCATGACCTTCCTATAATTAAGTTTGAACATTAAACGATGAACATCTTAGTTTACTTTATTTTAATTACTCATTTATAAATATGCCTAATAAAACTTTAAACTTAATATAAATAGTTATCAAGCTAATTAAAGATCTCTTTCTATAAGGGTGGAGGTTGGGGAAAGAGGTCGGTGGGGTGCATTTGAGTTGGGTTCACGTCCCGCATCCTGGTAACACAATTATGGTTTCTAATTGTGGCTGAAACTCAACAAAATATAACGAATTTATTTGCAGACGAATTCACTAATTGATTTCTATATTAGTTAGATGCTTGATATTATTTTATATGTTCAGAGAAAAGTACAGCAATTATTGTACAATTAATCAATTATACTACATTATAGCTACAGCTCTCTCTATATAATAACTTATTATATACGTTAAACACAACAAATCTCGAATATATCCTAAAAATAACGAAAATGTAGACATCCGCATCCGCATCCGCATTCGCGGATGTTGAAATCAAACATCCTCATCCGCATCCGCGGATGTGAAAAAAATGACATCCGCTACATCACTAATGTATATGTATATATATATATACTGTGTGTGTGTATATATATATATATATATATATATACTGTGTGTGTGTGTGTGGGTGTATATATATATATATATATATATAATATATATATATATATATATATACAGGGCCGGATCTAGAAGTTGCGAGGCCCAAGGCAGATCTAGAAATTGCGAGGCCCTAGGCCTATATATATGAAAATATGGACTTAATTATCGGTACTATACCAGCAATATTAGAATCCCGCATAGACAGAACTATGCCAGCACTTAAAAATTAAACCAAACCAAAATAATCACGCATGGAAATTGTATAAGAAATATAAATAAACCATACAAATAAGTATAAATTATAATATGAATCAAGATTTGTATCGAAAATATAAGACAGTGATTTCTAAGATTTATATAATATTATAGGTAATGACTTTCCATAGTATACAAACGTTTTTCATATGTGATGTATAAGAGATATTGACATTTCATTTTTTATAATAGTGAGCGATCGACTTATCAGGCTAAATATTAATGCTTTAATATTTGGTTCAGATGCTCCTTGAATATTACAGCAATGCTTTTCTACTTTTCTTCGAGCTAAACTCTTCAATTAATTGAGAATTGAATTTGTTATATCGTTTTCTATTGATAACATAGCTAGTGATTGCAATCTCGCTTGAGACATGGTGGAACGCAAATATGTTTTAATAAGTTTGAGACGCGAGAAACTTCTTTCAGCCGAAGCAACAGTAACTGGGATGGTTAATACTATTCGAAGTGCAACATAAACATTAGGATACATCTCACTTAGTTGTTTTTGCACTATATAAACAAGGGCATTTCCGAGATCTGTTTTCTCAGGTATAAACCTGCAAAGTACTTTAAGTTCTTCATAGAGTTCTAAATCATTAATATCACTTGAACAGAACGCGCAAAACGGCTTGAGCGAGGCCCCCTTCGGCGCGAGGCCCTAGGCGATCGCCTAGTTCGCCTATAGCTAAATCCGGGCCTGTGTGTATATATATATATATATATATATATATAATATATATATATATATAAAATGTTATAATGTTATAATGTTTCAGACCAACAAAGACCCTAGGATCCAATCATGGCTGGTCTACCTAAATGTGTTCGTAATTGTGTATTGTGTAGGTCCTCCGTGGTGGCGGAGGGGACCTACAATTTTTCGTGGGTTCCGAACCACAAGAACATAAGAAATTTATGTAAGAACTGCCTGTACATTGGCAACGACCAATTTTTATAAAACTAAATAATTATCAATTTAAGACTAATTAATTATCGATTTAAAACTAAAGATAGAATCTCTCGATCCAGAGGATCAAGTCATAATAGACTACTATCCACAAATATGTTACACTCTATATCTATTTATAACCGACATGCAAATATATCAGATCCAAAGAATCCAGTCAATTTCATTACAGTATCCATCAATACTAGTACCTTGCCAACCAAAAATAAGTCACGGTCCATATCGATTGCGGACCAAGTCAAATTTACCACTATATACATTACAATATATATACTTAGGAGGAAAAGTGTAGGTGTGGCTGTAAAGACTGTACAGTAATGTAGAAATGAGTGTGCACTCATTTTGGGTCTCCCATTTCAAGGTGTTTGTGGGGCAAGTGAAGAGCATGAGTTTTTCAATACCTCACAGTACTATGGGGGGGCACCGTTCGGCAGAGGAATCTCTTTAAATGGGGTGTGTAAGGACAGAGAGTATCCCCCAACCCAAGATGCTGCCTCCCTATATCCCACAACACTTGTGTTGAGCTGTGGGATCTATCACCACAAAGCCTTAATTTTACTACCTTAAACTATACCCAATCTATCAACATATGCGTCTAATCGATTTTTAAACATGTTTATAGACGTGCTACTAATTACTTCTACCGGCAAACTATTCCAGCTATTTACTATTCTATGCGTAAAAAAGTTTTTGGTAACTGCTGTCTCGAACCTTCTACTTGTCAACTTACACCCGTTATTTCTACTCCTATTATACTGAGATATTTCGAAAAAGCTATCTCTATCTACGTTATCGAACCTATTCATAATTTTAAAAACGTGGATTAGATCACCCCTTAGCCTCCTAGTCTCGAGTGTAGTCAATTTTAACTCCTTAAGCCTATCCTCGTACGACTTTGACCTAAGCGACGGAATCATCTTAGTTGCTCGTCTTTGAACTCTTTCAATTTTGTCTATATCTTTGCGCATATGCGGATTCCAAAATTGGACCGCGTACTCCAAATGGGGTCTAACTAATGATTTATAAAGAGGAACTATAATAAAGCGCGATTTGTACTCAAAACTTCGAGCTATAAAACCTAACACGTTGTTCGCCTTATTGACTGCTGCTGCACTTTGTTTCGCTACTTTCAAATCACCAGTGACTATAACTCCTAAATCTTTTTCCTGCTCTACGCTTGTTAAATCTTTCCCTGACATACTATACGCAAAATTACAGTTACGCGAACCTATATGCAAAATTTTGCACTTATCAACGTTAAATCTCACTTGCCATGTGACTGACCAATCAACGATTTTATTCAGATCTTCCTGGATTTTACCTCTATCTTCGGCATTAATCGCCCTACCACCCAGCTTCGTGTCATCCGCAAACTTTGAAACTGTACTGACTAGGCCGACACCTAAATCGTTAATATATATAAGAAAAAGCAAGGGGCCCAATACAGAACCCTGAGGAACGCCACTCGCTACATTAGCCCAACACGACTCCGCTCCATCAACGACCACCCTCTGTTTCCTACCTCGCAACCACTATTCTAGCCAATTTATTACTACACCCTGATTCCATGAGCCTTAGTTTTTTCAATGAGTCTTTTGTGCGGCACGGTGTCAAACACTTTTTGAAAATCTAAATACACTACATCAACCGCCCGATGTCTATCGTAAACGTCAACCACGCTTTGGAAAAATTCTAAAAGATTAGTTAAGCAAGATTTGTTTCGCCTAAAACCGTGCTGCGTATTTCTAACTAGTTTATGCAATTCTAAGTGTTCGACTATACGATCCCTAATTATTGATTCCAGTAGCTTACCTACAACAGACGTTAAACTGATTGGCCTATAATTTCCCGCCGCACCTTTATCGCCTTTCTTAAAGATAGGTGTTACGTTTGCTAACTTGAAATTATCTGGTACGCACCCCTCAGAAATAGACGCATTAAAAATCTTTGTTAGCGGCACAACAATTCTATCTTTTAATTATTTTAGTTGTATGGGATATATGGAATCCGGCCCCGGTGATTTACGCGTTTTCATTTTATCAATATAGCGCATTACCTCCCCTTCACTAACCACGATATTATCCAAAATATTACCATTATCAAAAGGTATTATGTCTATCACCGTAGGGATATTCGTTACATCTTCTATAGTAAAAACTGACGTAACAAATTCGTTTAGCAAGGTAGCCTTGTTTTCAGAAACTAGATCTTCGTTTACATTTTTCAAAGGCCCCAACACACTTTTTACTGGATTTCTATTATTGACGTATTGAAAGAATCGCTTGGGTTTTCTTTACCGTCACGAGCTATGGAGATTTCAAATTCGCGCTTGGACTTTTTTATTACACTTTTCGCTTCACGCCTTAGAGATATGTAGTTGTTTCGTAACCACAAATTGTCTTTATCGCACTTATGTAGCCTATAAGCCCTATCTCTACTCTTTATAATGTCTCCTACTCTAGAAGTAAACCACAAGGGCTTGTTGTTTACTTTAGCACGCTTAATTTTGTACGGTACACATTCCTCATTTATAGTCCTAAATACTGTTTCGAACGATTCCCACATTAGTTTTGCGTTGGAGTTCCCCATTACGTTTTCCCAAATGACGTGTGACAATTTATTTCGAAATTTACTAAAGTCTGCGTGCTGGAAGTTAGGAATTTTAGTCGAGTTATTTGGTTTCGAGTGACGTACTGAGAGGACAAACTCTACCATATTGTGATCGCTATTCCTTAACGGTTCTATTACTTGAAGATCAGTAATTAGCCTATCATCCGTAGTTATTACTAAATCTAAAATACTGTCCAACCTCGTAGGTTCCCCAACTTTTTGAATAAGAAAGCTATCCTCGAGAAAATTAAATAAACGATTACCTTCCGCGTCTCCCTGCATTGTATCGTAATTCACGTTGGCGCAATTAAAGTCACCGATAACTAAAGCCTGCTCACTACCTATTATTCTCTTTAGTGCACGATATAACGCTTCGTCCGCATCAGCTGTTTGATTAGGGGCATATATAACCGCAACAACATTCACAGATTCTCATTTTCCTGCACGTGCCAATTGATTTATGGAGCTCAAAACAGTTATTATTGAAAAATGTGCGTCTACACACATTACAGTCCCTCTTCTCAGCTTCAACTACACGGCTTTCACATTTGGAGCTTTTACACTGCGCACATACCATGTAGCAATCTTTACAATGTTTCACTATATCATCCGCAAACTCGAGACACCCTTTACACAAATCATGATGTCCATGTTTTCGACTTTTATCATAAATTGCGTAAAGGACCCTCATATTACGGATGGGGAGATACGTTGTTCCTGACAGTCCTAAAATAAGTAGGGGTCTTGTACGATCTCTCACACAGCCTTTAAAAACATACACAGTCCTACGACGATCATCCATTCCAAATACAACTATACGAACATTCATTTTCTGTTCTACCCTTCTCAGCTCTTCAGGACCCATATTACAGTGAAACTCAAGTTTACAGTGTACAGCTAGTTTACGGGCACGCTCCACTACCGTAGGCAACCAAATTTTTTGGGTCCGTGTATTTAGTACAGTAAACATACGAGCTAAGACTACTGCTATAAAGCCGCAACCACGATCGACGTTTATATGCCGTAAATAGCCTGAGAATTGAAGTTAAGAGTATAAGGTGTGGCACTATGACCCGCAACACGGAATACACGGTCAATATTTACCGTGAAGTTGTCCATATTGAAGGCTATACTACTTTGAGAGGCCTGCATTATACGGCCTAATATATACTCTATATCTTCAGCTGCCAAACGTCTGAACGGTATTACTACCCAAAAATCATCTACATCTCCGTCATCTGACCCGAATCCGAAGGACAGCCTCGTCCTGACTTCACGTTCGTCGCGGTTCTGAAGGGCAAACTCTACAATACGTTCAACTACGCGTAGTCCGTGTTCAACACCATTGCTATACATGGATCTAGGATCAACCCTGACTATATACCGATTTCTAGTCAAGGCTGGGGTGGGGTAGCGGTGCGCACCAACTCGAATGTTATGCCATCCTCAACAGAACGAGAATTGAACAGGAATAAGGGGTATATTTGAGGAAGGTACTATTGTGGGGGTTGTGCGTAAGACGTAGAGGGTTGGGTCTATTACTGGGGTCTAACAACCGGCGCAATCCTGGCACGCTTTATACCTGACGTGGAGGGCTCTTCATCATGCCTCCGCTTTGAATTGTCACGTGCTACAGGTATCGCTGGTGTGGACTCGGCAGTGGTGATGGAGCTGTGATCGCAACTACATTCTCGTCGGGGTCATCTGTAATATCGATGATGGGGTGCTGTACCTCATCGTCATTCACGGTTCTGTGGGAGAAGAGAAAAACAAGACTGTAGAATATAAGGATCATCACTTAAATATTTATTATATTTTGTAAATGACCCAATTACGAGTGTGACGTGTTAGAAATGGATTCTGTAAAAAAATTCAGGTTCACGAGCACATCCACATGTATTATATCTGGACCTACAGGAAGTGGTAAAATTGTGTTTATGCTTAAAATCATTAAAGAAAGGGGAGAGATGTTCTCAAAATTTGTGCATAAAGTTATATGGTGCTATTCGACGTATCAATCAGTGTTCAACGAGTACCAAGATGATATTTTGTTCCACAAAGGTGTATATGACGTTAATTCGTTAAAGGGAAATGAACATACAGTCATTGTAATTGACGATCTCATGTTGGAGATGGATAAAACGTTTGCCGAGACATTTACAGTATTCTCCCACCATCTTAGCATAAGGGTGTTCTTCATCAATCAGAATCTATTTTTCAAAAATAGATACATGCACGATGTGTCGTTAAATACACAATACCTAATCTTATTCGCGCAACGTAGAGATGTATCACAAATTGGAGTATTAGCCAATCAAATGTTCCCGAATCAGCGTAAGGAGTTTTTGGAAGTTTATAAAGAAGCTACAAGCCCGCATTACGGATATTTGCTTTGCGACCTCCATCCGCGAAACACGTTTAGGGTGCTTCTAAGTACGAATATATTTCCAAACGAGCCTGAAACTGTGTATATTCCAGAATGACAAATAGGCTAAAGAAATACCATGAATTAATAAAAATCTATCATGACTGGCCCGGGCAATGCAACAGAAGATGTTTGCTAAAAATATCGACTCCGACTTTTTAAAATGCATCTTTGAAATGTATTAACGTTATAAATTGCAATGTATCAATGAAACCGCCTCAGAATGCTCGCCTACGCCGTTACAAGAACATAATACGTGCACTCGCTTGTAAAAGTCAAACTGTAGGGAAGAAAAACCGAATTATTGTACAAAGAGGAGGGTCATTCCTCCCCATCTTATTTTCAGTTTTGGGTCCTTTACTGACTAAATTAATATAATTAAGAAAGTGGTAGTGATTCCACACGAGGTGTATGCTTCACTGCAAAGTTCAAAGAATCCAGACACGGATCTAGATCCCCGTAAAAGCAGGCTTAAAAGAATGAAAAGCGAATTGTTAACCCTATTAAACAGTGAAAAAACACCTGATGAGAAAAGAATCTTAAACCAAGAAGCTCTGCAGAAATTTCTTCACGAGTACGAAAAATATAAGAATCCGACAGAGATTCCCGTGGTTATTAGGCACAGCACGGACAAACGATGGCATGGTGACATAGGACCTGTGTCCGACGATAGAGCTGACCAACCAAAGATTAACGGGTCGGCCACACAACATATCGAGCATGTATTAAAAAGCACCCTCCCACATACATTGAGGAATAAAGGTTTAAGTCTTTATAATCTATTGAATGAGGACCCATACAATGGACCGATACAGGTAGATCATTGTGGAAGGAGCAAAGGTACAGGGATCGAATATCGTAGACATCGTCCATGATCTGGTGAGAAAGTGGGATAGGCCTCACCATCAGGATGGAAGCATATTAAAGCAAGACTACAACAATAAATATCCCCAAACAATGATAGGAAATCTGAACAGGTTAAAAGACTTGGAACATGCATCGCACGAGCCACAATTGAAAAAGCCATCACCCACGGCGGTAACACCTCTGAAGAGGAGAAAGAAGAGGTTAAACAACGGTCAACCCTACCCACGTGCCTCTAAAATACGCAAATAGCTAACATATTAAGAAGGCGTAGATAGACTCGTAGACAGACTGTACAGAAGTGTTTACAATGATGGAGTAGGAAAAAAAGATGTTGAGAGGTTTTTGCGGGATCAGAACGCTTATACTCTTCATAACCCTGTGAGAAAAAGGTTTAAAACAGCCAAGACAACAACTGCACCGATTGACTCTATTTGGCAAGCAGATTTAACAGACAAGCAAAGATATTCACTGTATAACGATGGTTACCGTTACATCCTATTCATAATAGATGTATTCTCTAGATATCTGTGGCTAACTCCTCTGAAAAATAAATCGCCTGAAACAGTTGCTGAAACCACCAAAACGTTGATGTTGCAAAAAACAGGGTTCCTGGCTATTTTTGTACGGAAATGTGGAAAGAATTTATAGGCCGAGCTTTTCAGAACATGTTGACAGAGTTTAATATCAGTTACTACACTAGCAATTCTATACATAAGGCCTCTTTATCTGAAAGAATTCAATGTTCCATAAAGGAACGCATACACCGCTATTTTACACATAAAAACACATACAGATATGTAGACATTCTGGAATCATTGGCCTCATCATACAACCGTTCACACCATCGCACGATTGGGACAACACCTAACGGGATTTTAGAAGGAGGTACGCGCACAGAGTCCGATGTGAGAAGAGATGGAACACCACTACCACACATTGCGCGTTTCAAAATCAATGATTATGTAAGGCTATCGCGTTCGGGAAATAAATTCGCGAAGGGATCTCAAAAGGATTTTTAAAGTTAGGGCTATGAGACCTAAAGGCGAGATAATGATGTATTACGTTGAAGATTTAATTGGGGAAGAAATCGCAGGAGGTTTTTACCGCGAGGAGTTACAGAAAGTAACATTTAATTTAGGAAAAATGTTTAAAATTGAAAAATTTAGGCAGCAGAGGTACCTGGTGAAATGGCTAGGGTACCAAGAAAGTTTCAACACCTATATAAGCTGATGCAATAATGAAGCTTAAATAGTATGCAAAATGGCGCCTAACCATGTCACACTACCGCCCTCCTCGTCCCTGTCTGTACATCCTAACAACACCTTCGCCAAGTTTGTAACAGAACTCCATGGACCTATTGAATTGGGTCTTGATTCGTATGAGGTGGGGCTATGCGAAATTCAGCTGTACACCCTCTTTTTAAATATTGATTATAAAGATCCCGTTTTTACGATTCTTAGAAATCGTGATGAGTGTGAAAAAGCCGGGGTAACTCGGGATGAAACTATACGTATCGCCCAGACTGGGGATGCACGGTATTACAGTACAGTAGTAACACTGGGTCCGGGGCGTTATGGTGCGGCTGAGGATGTTGTGAGAGACTTAAACGTTAGTCGTGAGACTGAAACTGGCGTTACGTGAGTTCCCTGGGTATAGGACCTATGTCCCTATCGGGGAACGACCGGTTTCTCCCCCTCAGCATAGATTTCGAAGCAATTTACGAAGAGGTCCGGGGCTCAGGAGATCCCCCATCCCCCACCGATGTGGGAGGTGTTCTTTTTGGTCACGTGATTGACCAGTGCACTACGTCGATTAGCTGATCATTCCATTTCTAGGGCTAGGAGTCGGGGGAATCTTCTCCCCTAGCCATTAGCCTATGGATAGGCTGTATTGGGTTCCCGGAGTCAACGGGACGCGATAAGTCTTTCGGGGTACGACAACACGTGACGACCGTACCTTGCACCACGTCGGTTAGCCTATGATTCCATGAATTTGTGTAAGGCTAGGAGTCGGGGGGAAATCTAATCTAATCTTCTCCCCAGAGCCATAGGCCTTATGGATAGGCCTCGTATTGGGTTCCCGGAGTGATGGGATCGCCGATGAGTCTAAACGCGTGCCGGGACAACCTGGAGAATTTTGCGAATGGAGCTAGTAGCCGCGCAAAGTAGCCTCTGTAGCCGTTCAATTAATTCTCGGTTCACGTCCCCGGGTACCTATCGAAGTTTGACCGTGGCTGAAAGCACCTATGAAATGGTAGATTTCTTTTTGGTCACGTGATTGACGACTGCACTACGTCGATTAGCCGATGATTCCATTTATAGGGCTAGGAGTAGGGGGGGAATCTTCTCCCCAAGCCATTAGCCTATGGATAGGCTGTATTGGGTTCCCGGAGTCAAGGGGACCCGATAAGTCTTTCGGGGTACAACACGTGACGACCGTACCTTGCACTACGTCGGTTAGCCTATGATTCCATGAATTTGTGTAAGGCTAGGAGTCGGGGGGAAATCTAATCTAATCTTCTCCCCAGAGCCATAGGCCTTATGGATAGGCCTCGTATTGGGTTCCCGGAGTAATGGGATCGCCGATGAGTCTAAACGTGTGCCAGGACAACCTGGAGAATTTTGCGAATGGAGCTAGTAGCCGCGCAAAGTAGCCTCTGTAGCCGTTCAATTAATTCTCGGTTCACGTCCCCGGGTACCTATCGAAGTTTGACCGTGGCTGAAAGCACCTATGAAAAGGTAGGGCCGGGGTGATCCCAGCCCGACCGTACAACGCTCTATAACCCACTCGTTGACTTATAAGTAGCGCGTCATAGGGCCTATGACTTCGGCTAAAATTTTCCATCAATCGCGCGCCTAACGCCTCGGCTCGACGGAGCAACTGTCTCCCCGGTGCCTATGGCGGCCCATAGGGCCAGCGATCGGCAATAAGTGGAAAATGGAAAGCCGCGGATTGGGCTAAGAAAAGCGCCTAAATCTTGTGAGATTCAATGGGTAGGTAACATCTATGCAAGGGGTGAGATTGTGAGTTTTAGTTGAATTAATTCCCGTAGCAATGTGATGTAGGATGCTGCCTAATCGAAATTCTCACAACTTACCCAATGGGTGTTGTAGACCGTTTAAAAACTCAAATCATACGGCTGATTTAGTATACGAAATCGTAAACAAAGAAACCCCTGCAATACTCTAATCCTAAAATCAAAGGGTAACAAAAATATTAAAGAAAAAGGGTTGATGAAAATTATAACCGAGGGGCGATATCGGTCAGCCTTCCAAAGAGATACCTTTCACGAGGTACAACATGACTTGTCCAGCCTAATGTATCAGATGAAATTGGAAAATTGGTTGCTGGCTATGCACCCCCAGACATGTGCTATATTTACAGCAATATAGTGGAGCACCAGTTTGTCGGGGATACCCAGGCACGTCTGCTAGCATTGCTCACATTCCCAACCATAGAGGGAAGAGCTTGAGTATTACATATGACAGACCCCATTATGTGAATGTTGCGACTAATCTAATAACCAATATCTCAACATATATAGGAACGATTGAGGAAAAAAATTTCCATTTGGTGATGGGAGCTTAACAGTGAAGCTGCACTTTCGACGCACTGAGTTATAATGGACAGAAAGCCTTTCACAGTCTATCGAGGTGTGAGATACAAGCGTGGTAGTGGACTTGGATCCATTTTTTAAACCATACTATGTACGGCTGTCCCCTTGCTGATGAGAGGGGTGCCAGATACCTCGGAAGGAAAGCGCTACAATTAGGTCTTAACACGGCAAAACATATTGGCTGGGACTAAACCTAAAGAAGCTCTAAAAAACACTTAAAGCGTACACGGGACGAAATCATAAAAGGTGCAAACAGAAAAGTGCGTTGTGGTTGGAAGAAGAAGAGGGCTGTCCGGAAGAAAGGATTACCACCACGTGGCATTAAATGTAAAAGGATATCGAAAAAGAAGTGTTCTAAGCGAATGAAACCTATGGTTGATCATTTTTTGACTGATATAAGCTAAGGACATTGATCTCTTGAATCATAGTTTGTTTACTACTTGTCGAGAGAGGAGGCACTACTTATAACTCGTCATGGCACGTTTCATCCATCCGTGTAGTTCACAATGTTGTAAATCGGAGCTGTCCCTCTTTGACATGTCCCCAACTCAAGTTTCTATTGAGGACAGTGACTTTATTACAATTAACCCTTTAAACACAATTAGTTCCCCAAGGGCTCCAATGGAATTCGTATAGCCCATTCTGATGGAACGGACTGCGATGACAAATATGCTGTATACCCTAAAACAAAGTTTCTGTACTCCATATTCAACCAGTGTGACGTATATTTAAATCAGGTCAACATATTGGCAGGAACGGGGTACTATCACCTAGGAGCCTATCTGGAAAATGTCCTCAACTTTTCCAAAGAAGCGAAGGATACCTTTTTAAGTGCTGAGGGTATTATCAAGCTAAAGACGAAAGTAGTATAAAGGACAAATTTAAAATTCTAAAAAGAAGATATATGAGTGTTTTGGGCGCCTGCATACAGACTTCACATTCCACGAGAAGTTGCTTGTGAATGGGGTGGATATGAAAATAAAGCTCACCCGCGCGAATCCTGAGATCGGTTTAAATCTGGATGCTGATCAAGAAGAGGGATCAAAACCCGTTGTGATTCATACTATGGAAACACACCTCTGCTTACAGCGAGTGAAATTAAGTTCGCCTAAACAAATAGAAATTGAGAAAAATTTACTACATGCCACAGTAAAATACCCAATTAACAGAGTACAGATCAAATTATACACGGTGCCAGCAGGGTTGGCATCGAAACAGATAGATAACATCGCTCTGGGAAATCTACCTAAAAGGATATTAATTGGAATGCAGAACACTGCGGTGAATGGAAAATATAAAAAGAATGCCTTTAAATGCGAGAATTTCGGCCTTAAAAATATAACTCTATACGTCAATGGCGTTGCGTTGGGGGGAACATTGGATACGGATTATTCATCAGACGCTGTGTTCCCGCTTTGCGCGAGAGCATATAGTAATCTGGCCCATATTGCAGGTGATTGTGATGAGCTCGGGATTGGGGTAACGCAGAAAGAATTTATCGATCAATTTAACCTTTATCCGTTTGACATCACACCTGACTTATCTGCTAGTGTAAATACACATTTAAGTCCACAAGAGAGTGGAAACATCTCAGTCAGATTGGAATTCGCCAAGCCTATAGACGCGCCTATTAGTGTACTAGTATACCTCGAGTCACAAGCCCTAATAGAAGTAGACAGATTTAGGGGCGTTGTCACTGACTTTTAAAATGGACGCGAATACACTTCAGAGAGTAACGAATCACACGCACCAAATTTATCGGTGTGTTTGCGAAGAATGAAACACTGAAATTGCCAACTACGAGAGATTGCGGTAGTCTTATTGTGAACACAGATATTATTGGTTGTGAAGGGATTCATTGGTTTGCAATCCAATCTATTTTAAAAATAGGGACCGCATGTACTATTTTGTTTCACTCGGTACTCAAGCCTGGAATGACCGTTATTGTAAAATTTCTCGAGCAGATGCATATCCCCGAAGTTGAATGGAATCCCTTTCGTCTACAAGGATATTTTAGTAATACTTGCGGGATGTACTGCCTTTCATTTCTCATGCATATGTCACGTGGTAAGGAATTTATAAATTTTTTAAATTATTCGACCCGTGTCACACTCAACGAAACGACGAAATGGTATGTAGACAGATAAAAATCCGTTTTCCGAGTGTGCGCACTCGTTGTATAGTATGATGTTTTGTTCGTATATTTATATAATTGCATCCAATAATATTAATTTGTGTATTCTGTAGCTTACTTAAGATGGCTATTGTACTAAAAACATGATTTCTTTCATTTAATAAATTGATGAAAATACATTGCGTCTTCTTACCCGAAAAAAAAAGATCGAAACATAAGAAACAAACTTACATTATTTCGTTAATGATGTGACAATCGCTGGGTTGACTGCGCGGTAAATCTTCTACCCCCGTATTCAGGTCCACGACATGCGTGTCTTCAAAACGAAAAGATTGTATAACACGAGTCAAATCCTCTTCGGACTTTAAAGGAGAAAGAATGATTAATTAGGTCATACTGAATCTTTTTTAATAAAAACCCAATTGCTTAAAACATATGCAGAGTATTACAATGTGAAGATATCTTCGAACCGCTCAGAGAAGTTCCTTTAAGAGAAAATGCCGAATAACATTTCATTTATTATGGAAATTATAAAATTATTTAAAACTTGCAAAGGATTGCTATAAAAAATTTCAACGAATCAAAACAGGACTTTAGCATAATATTAAGTGCAAACTAATCTATAATTGCGGATACCTACTATTTAAATGAAGCATTTTAAATGTGATGAGATGAATTACTACAACCCTCCATATATATGATGAAATAATCCAGAACAGTGCTTTCTCCTAATGACAGGCACACTAAAGTAAATAAGTTCGTGAATAATTGGCTACAAAAATAAAATTACAGGCACATAAGTACTTACATTTTTACGGCAGTCCCTTGCGTCAGATTGTAAGGAGCGTCATTGCAAATATCATCAACGGTTTGCGTTGGAAATATTCCGTCCCGGTCGGCTGCGTTAAAAAGATTAACTGTAGACACCGCTGCATTGTCTCCAACTTGATATAAATCCGATAAACTGTAAAGTTCTTGATTCATGACGGAAGGAATGTTTATTCACTGGTGAAAATAACTACTGTGAATCCCAACTGAAAACATTTCCATTTATATGCATGATCCCCAAGAGACTAATAGCCGGTTCGTAAGTTTGCTGACTGGTTGTCAATGTAACTGGGCGGGCTTTGTTAAATTTGTGTACCAATCGTAACACTGATATAACGGACCCACGCTTTGGACGTCCTGATTGGCTGAATAATGGTGTCTTTATCTTATCTCCGTAGATTTAATGTTCATATCTCAAGGTGTACGAGTGAATTGCAATCTCTACCACGATGGTTTCAAATATTTGCAATATTATTTGCGCCCATACTATTCTCGGTTTTCCTATTTTGGAACCCACCTCTTCATGCAATATCCTCACCCCTCTGCAACATTGATCAACATTTGCAGCATTACATTCTCTATCATGACAATATTTTACATTATTATTTGGTCATACTATTCTCAGATTGATCCTCAACTTTCCACATTTTGGATACATCTAAATCGGTTCATTCTCTCCGTAGATTTAGTGATCACATCTCAAAGTGAACGAGCTCACTTGCACGCTCTATCACGACAATATTTTGCATTAATATTTGCAAGCATACTACTCGATCCTCAACTTTCCCATTTTGGATACATCTATTCGACTTGACTTTCTAGTTGCTAATGCTCGCGTAGGAGTGTGATTAAAATATGTTTAGTTCGTGAAAATGAATGTCTGGTTGGGCTGGTAGATAAATGGGTACCTTAGGTATCTTAGTGGTTAAGGCGTTGGGGTGCTGATCGGAGGTTGAGAGATCGAGTCCGGACGATGACATTGTAATTTCTGCCCGCCCGTGCTGGAGCGTAGTTCGGATTCAACGTTAAACTGTAGGTCTAAGGTGGGTGACAAGATTGATCTTAGTCAAAATGAACAATTCAGGGAGAAGGAAAACCGAGTTAGCTATTATTACTACTGTATAAATACATTTGCACCACCCTATATATATATATTGTGTGTATATATATATTGTTGCATATGGGAATATGATAAGGAAATTCAATACTTAATCAAAGGCTAATTTAGCCTATAAATAATTTGTTCATGGAAAACAATCACGTGATGCTTATGTATATATTTAAGTTCAGTTTTTAACTTCATTAGTAATGGTAATAATGAAAACAATAAATAGGAGTCAAGAGAGATTGTTCGTAAGTGGTCTAGCACTAATGTGGTCAAATGGACCTATGCGGTTAACATTTTTGGTCAAAGATCACCTGTGCTTCGAGTTTATACCTTTAGAGCCTTCTGTCTTTCTTGATTATTTTTGTATATTTATTTTCTGTATTATTTGTTTTTTTCGTCTGCTATTGGATTAATGGGGTTTTATTTATATCTTTTACTAAGCCAGAGAATAATTGTCAAGTGTATTTCTTGTACTGTTAATTTTTTATTCGTTTCGCGTCTAAATGTATTGAAATAATTCGAGCAATTAAAGAGAATTAACTTTGATTTCGCAGAATTTTCTTTATAAAAAAATAACAATTAATTTGGGGTTAAAATCAATAATCTACGTTTTTCACTCCACCTTAGACCTACAGTATACACAATAGGTACACGGGGAGCGTATGTTTGAATGTAATCTGTTTTTCATTCCACCTTAGACCTACAGTACACACAATATGCATGCAAAAGAGTACACATATCGTTTTGAAGAAATTTAGATGGTATTTTAATATATATTAAAATGTGTATTGTTATTTTTTGCTTGTATTTCCTGTCATTTTTTTTTTTCATTCATTTCGGATTAATGTTTTTTCTTTTTTTGTTAATTTCTGAGGTCAATTTGTTTTTATTTATTTCGGATTAATTGTCAAGTGAATTTCTTTTAAATATTGGGATTCGTCTAAATGTATTTTAATAATTCGAGCAATTATGGATAACGTTTTCCTGTCTCTTGTGGACAGTGTAAAGCTTTCGCTTAGTTAACTGTATTGAGAAGACAGAGGAATGACAAAAGTAAATAGACACTTTCGGTAACTTATTTATTGTATTACTAAAAAAATTAAATATTGAGATTCGTTTAAATGTATTGTAATAATTCGAGCAATTATGGAGAACGTTTTCCTGTCTCTTGTATGCAGTGTAAAACTTTCGCTTAGTAATAGACACTTTTGGAGAAGTTAGTTAAAATAATTATTGGTTTTCTTTTATATATAAAAAGTGTGTACTCTTATTTTGCAGGCATTTTTCTTTTACTGTTAATTAAATAAATAATGTGTTTTAATTAGTTCGGCCAATTAAGGAGAACGTCTCTCTTGCCTTTAATAAATAAGTAATTAAATTAAATGGTGCTGTCCGGTAACCCTGCATATATATAAATGGTGCTGTCTGGCAACTCACCCTAATAAGGTACACCTGAACATAATAAAATTATATGGGTATCTGCAACTCATCTAAATAAAAATAAAAATAAATAGTGCTCTCTGACAACTCATCTATATATAAGTAATTAAAATGGTGGTATCTGGTAACCCTCCTTATATAAATAAATAAATATATAGTGCTCGCTGGTAATCCCTCCATATATAAATAAGTGTATCTGGCAACTCACGACCCTCTATATAACAGATGCTGGGCCCCTGGGCGCTCATTATGCGTCTGGCTGGAGCCAGGCGAACACCCCTCTCTCCTTCTTAGGTTAAGGCTTAAGTTAGGTTTCCCTTTAGGGGGTGAGGACATCCCACCTTCTCCCCCAAAGCCCCTCCTCCTTCTCCTTTCTCTCCCTCTCTTAGGTTAAGGTTACCCCTTTGGGGGAGATCATCCTCCCTTCTCCCCCCAAAGCTCCCTCCCCCCTTCATTGCAGCTTGGTGGATAACCCCTACCCCTTGTTGCACAACTCCCTTTGCAGCATTGACTTGTTGCATAACCCCTCCCCCTTTGCAGTATTGACTTGTTGCATAACCCCTCCCCCTTTGCAACATTGACTTGTCGCATAACCACCTCCCCCTTTGCAGCATTGTCTTGTTGCATAACCCCCTCCCCCTTTGCAGCATTGATTTGTTGCAAGACCACTCCCCTTTGTTGCATGCCCTCTTGCAACATACCCCTCCCATTTGCAACATTTATTGCACTCTCCTATTTTACGGTCATACTACTTACGTTGTACATTTAGAAAGAATGGTCTCCATGGAAGAGTTGCACGAAGAAAATCTCTTCTCCGAAAAGCGTACAAAGAAGCTCGTTTAAAGTACACCAAGTATCATCAAAATTATGTTTTTGCATTTTTGGAAGAAAGTTCTCTGGACAGACTAGACCAAAATTGAATTATTCGGAGACAACGAGCAATTGTATGTTTGGCGAAAATTAAATACTGTATTTAAGAAAAAAACATCTTTCTACGGTTCAACATGGTGCTGGTGGTTTGCTTCTTTGGGGGTACTGTAGTGCTTCTGGTCCAGGAAAGCTTGTTGTCATCAATGAAATCTTGAATTCGAAGAAATATCAGGAATTTTTACAAGAAAATGTATTGACTTCAGTTCGAGAGTTGCGAATAAGTCTAACTGGGTACTGCAACAACACTATGATCCAAAACATACAAGTAAGAGCACCATGAAATTATTTCAGCAAAAGAATTTCGAGCTTCTCAAGTGGCTCAGTCAAAACCCAGATCTCAGTTTAATTGAGAATTTATTGTTTGATTTGAAAAAAGGTGTCCGAAAGGGAAACCCTTCGAATATGAATGAATTGCAACGATTTTCTTTAGAAGAATGGGCTAAAATCTCTACTGAGGGATGTCAAAATCTTGTAAAAAAAAAACCTAAACGAATCATTGAAGTCATTCAAGCAAAAGGTGGCAAAGTATTAAATAGGTTTGTAAATAGGAGGAGATCGGAGACACCAATCGACCAGGGAAGTACTTCGGGGTGGATGTTAGGCAGGAGTCAGGGAGTGCTGGAACTCCCGTTTCTCCTGTCACTATCCTCCTTAGCTGATCTATCTCCGTGTCTCATCTACCTGTGAGTAATATATGAGAGACAGAGAGAGAGAGAGAGAGTTCGCAACTCTGCCCCTGATTTTCGAATAGATTTTCGCTGGTGTTTGTGATCGCAAGACGTAGTGTGTTTCATAGTGCTTTTTAATGTAAATTCCGTTAATTATAGTCGGTTTAGGCCGACTAGACCTCTCTCTCTTTCTCTCTCTCAATATCATAGTCATCTTAATTCACCCTAACCTTAAATCACCCTGCTTCAAAAAATTTAATTTAATAAAATCATATAAAATCTATTTCGTGTTTCGGCTTCCAATACGTTTGGCCTAATCAGACACACACTGCCAAGTCAGCCGGGCACTCTATGCATTTACAATGGTTCACCTTGGTTTTGCTTCCTCTCGATTTGTTCATTCTGACAAAGGTCAAGTGTCGTAAATATGTTTATTATTATTATAATTCATTACGTTCCTCTTTCTTCCATCATTATTCATTCTCTTTACACGCTATTCACTATACTTTACCATACTTTATAAACGCGTGGTAGCGCGCCGAGGTGAGTGGAAACCGTTATCATTTTAAACAATGCACTTTTTACTACTTTATTATGGCCGAAACAGACTTAGTTAAAGGGGTAATGCGAGGGGGGATTTAATTATAATACTTAAGTCGGAAAGATACACAAAAGAATAATTTAAATACACAATTACATCCTACACGCGAAACCACAAGTTTCTGAACGCAGCGCGGCCGGCGACTACTGGGTATTTCTAGAAACCCAGCCTCCGCGGGCCGACTCCTTGTGTTGCCAATGATGCATCTTACAATTTTAATTTCTTATTACCAAAACATTCTAATTAAATATAATAACAAACCATAATTTATCGTAATTTTACTTATTTAATATTATTATCTTAATTAAACAAACATTATTAAGATTCCTAATTAGAAATTACTATACTCGTTTGGCGAGAGAGTGTTGCCAACGATGCATCTTACAATTTTAATTTCTTATTACCAAAACATTCTAATTAAATATAATAACAAACCATAATTTATCGTAATTTCATTTATTTAATATTATTATCTTAATTAAACAAACATTATTTAGATTCCTAATTAGACATTACTATACTCGCATCACCCCGTTGAAAATAAGTTTTACACTAGGAAAACTTATTAATATCGTAACAAATTTATTTTTTTATTCAACAGTTATTTATTTTGCATTTTTTTTCTTTACAATTCAAGTTAGAGAGAAGAAATCATTAGAATGACAAATTCCACATATCAGATATTTTGTATATTTATAAAAATCGAAAACAAACGTTATAATTTCACAAAATTTGCATAAATAACATTTCATACTAATAATCAAATTTACAACCTGTAACGAATCTATACGTGCCAAAATAACGGACAATTTTCTTAACATTGGTTACACAAATTTCAAGTTCACAATCTATTCCAGCGATTCCTCATCAAAGATCGCTTTACATTGAAACAATATTTATATAGTTATACAGTTACTATGAGGGCAACATAGAAATAAGGAAAACGTTTATATAAATACTGACCAGAGCGCACATACTATTTCACGAAACAAAATAAATATGGGCAATAATCGCACCTTTTCACTTATAATTTCATTACATAATAATCAGTACATTAATTGCTGGATGTTGTTTAGATCATAATCCGCACAGTTGACAACGGACTTCTTCAATTTTCAATCGCAGCTCCTGCTCACTTCGCTAGAACGCAACGGATTGCATCACCATGCAACAGGTCATCACACTTTAGGTTGGTTCCGCTCTCTCTCTAAATGGCGAAAAAAAAACAAGAGAGACGTCCAATTCTAAAAGGATCAAGGGGGGAGATATACTGAAAAGGCGAACCACGCACAGGAATTGGACGGAATTTGCAATTCTAGAAGTCGATGAATCAACTCGCCTGTCTCATCTCAACTTTTGTCGGTGAACGCTGCTCTTCCTACGTCCAGCTGAAAGACTCTCTACTGGCAATAATCAAACGATCACCGCCGTAGGCCGTTTCCCAACGAACCTACTGTATGTCTGTATGGACACTCGTTCAAGCTCTCGTGGCTTGCCTACCGAGTGCTAAAACACATATTTAGCGAAGCATCGAGCAGCGTGACCAGCTGCTGCCCGAAAAATACCAGTGGACCATCGAAACTGTCCTGTGCCAAGTCCCTGCACATTTGGTTTCTCTCTCTCTTTCTCTTCTCTTCCGAAACTGCCCTACGCCAAGTCCCTGCGCATTTCGGTTTCTCTTCTCTTCTTCTCTACTCATCTCTTCTCTCTGTCATTGGTGATCGATCACCTATCGGGTCGACTAAATTCAATGAATGGAATTTAGATCAACTATTGCCTCCAAATCGAGCCTCTCGAAATTTTGAAAAAAAAAAAGTTATTCGAAACGTTTATACTGCTACTGATTATCATTTCATATTTAATTTACCGAATTTTTCGACAGTTCACTTCGAAACAATAACTAAATTTGCTCTACCAAATTCACGGAAAAAATGACAAATCTCAAATTCAAAAATTTAATCACGCCTAGCTACCAATAAGGTCACTTATGGCGGCAGTTACATTGGAGAAGATAAAAAAAGTCATAAAACACACGAAACAAAATTATACAGTATAAATATAAAAGCCCCATACATAGCAACCATTATTATAATTTAACAAATATTATTATTCAAACAACCTTCAGAAATCACATCGATACATTCAAATACAAAAGACAAAAATGAACCCCAGAAACTTCATATAATCAATTCTCTGAAAATCACAAACCCTCTTACACTTTGGGGAAGTACACTATAGACGCCACAAAACGTTACTGGCCATCTAAGAAGCTCCATTCCGGGTGAACACTCGAGCCAATGTTTTAACTGCATTAGTAAACCCAACTGAAGTTTAAACAATGAAATTTCCAAAACAGTTATTAAAAAAAAAAATTAAATATTATACCGAAAAATTTACATATAATTCCAACTTGAAAAGTTAAATTTCATAGGAATCACACTCGCAATTCACAAACTACATCTGAGAACAACTCTCTCCTGCAACACAAAACCCAGTATGATTTGTAAATACAAAAATCCTACAATTTATCGTTTCCAAGTGAAACTCAAAATTTCATCGTTATCTAATAAGAACAGATTATGAACCCAAAAATACACGCAACCTACTATGTAAACCAAACAAAAATTAAAACAATCATTGTATAATGAAGAGTGTTCGCTTTGTTTGTAAGCGAGCTCTATAAAAATATGATTCCTAACCGAACTAAACTGCAGTACATTGGGAAACAATTTTTGTAACATTTTCTATGCAAACGCGCGAACGAAAAAACATTTTTCATTTTTAATACCCAAAATAAAACGTTAAACAAAAAAAAAAACTCCCTAACACAATAAAATTTCATTTCAGAATAAAAAAAATTTAAACAGCCCTAACCATACAAAATATCATTTGGAATTGTCTTGAAAATGAAACAGAAAAAAATAGACAACAAAAACAGCCTACCTACAAAAATTAATGAGTATATAAATATATATAATTATATATATAATATATAAGTATAAGTTAATATATAAGTATATAAATAATGAGTATATAAAGAAATTCAAAAAACAAATTAATTTATCAAAAATTTTACCAGAACAATGTCTCTATTTCAATTAAACAAATTTAGCTTATTTTGAAGTCGCACACAATTTGTATAAGGCGAGCATAATAATCTTACAGCGTCCGAATGTAACCCAGTATGAATTAGTATTTTTAAGATTATTTTCCGACTGTGACTTAAAATTAACTTAACCTATAAAGCGAAGCGAACTTAAAATTATACACATTTGATGTTATTGTGTCGGCCTTGCCCTAAAAGCCTGTAAATTTAAATTAATTAAGCCTACCGTTATGTACAGTGCTTACAAGAAGTCTCACGCTTCTGTCTCGTCCCAAGCTAGTCTGTTAGGTATAAAATGGGCGGTCCTTATGGCAGCGGAGGTGTGTTCGGATTGGTGCACATAACTGCTCTAACCAATCAATGGCGTCATTATTAGGTCACTTCTGTTACATTTTAGTGTTTAAAATAAATGATTAAGAAGCGGAATGAGCAAGTTTCGGATGTTGGGATGGTTATGGAGCAATCCTAGTCATCATAATATAGCTGGGCATTACATTATACCGTCTCAATATATACTGTAGACTATAGAGAACGACTAATTCGGCAAATATCCCAAATCATGGCATGATACCTAAGTTATTTTGACGCAGGTCTAAATTATTTGCTCAAATGCAATTATTGATATTAAGTAATTGTTGGGAATTGTTGTCAATATTGTTGTTTGTGATATATATCCTACGTGAAGAATCTAATGACCAAATTCCTCAGTGAACCTCTCACGCGCTCGCATTTCGAGGAAGTCACGGTCGTCTCACTAATAGATAGTTTATCCATTGTTTTAAGTGGTAACCTATTAAGCGAACTATGTTAAACCTATTCAATCTTATGAAAGTCATTAGTCTAAAGCAAGACTGGTGGGCCATGAATCAGAGAAATTTGCATTTGATTTGTTCATCGTAATTATTACGTAATATAGTACACTGTATATAGTAGTATATAAGAGTTTATTGGTAGCATATCATATGACAATTCTCATAAACATGTGATGACCTCGATGTTGCCAGTTTTTATTTTTTTCCTGAAACTATTACCTTTCATAGTTTGTTTCACAATGCATATATTATCATCTCCACGAGCGTAGACATTGCAAGAAAAGATTCTAACTAAAAGTTCTTTCATGGTCACAATATATACTTTTTATGTCAAACATAAAAATATAATAAATTCTATATTAACATAACATATATTCGATACACATTTACGTCATAGCTTTAACATCAGTATTTCGTATAGCTTCCTCCAACATCAATAATTTCTGCAATCGTTGCGGCATAGAAGAGGCCAGATTGTAGGGAATGTTGGTGTTCGGCGTAAGCGCTCCCAACTATTCCTCGTGTGAGCTAAAAGTGCTTCAAATGTTCTTTCATTGCGTTGCTCCCATTCGTTAATCATTATTGCCAAAGGTTTTCAATCGGATTCAAATCAGGAGAACGTGGTGGCAAATTAGATTAATAATCTCTGGGTGATCGTACCACGCTCTCACAACGTTACTCCTATGAATGGGACTGTTATCTTCCATTAAGTAAAATGGTTCCTGGTGCTGGAACCACATACGCACGAACACTGGGTAGCAGCACCTCTTCCAGTATCTGGCAATATTGCTGTCCAGTAAAGCGTCCATCTACTTGAGTCAATTCTCCGACACCATAGCCAGATATCCAGCCCCACACACCGAGATTGATGTGACCACTACGTTTGCTCGGGAAAACATTTCCTTCTTCGTAGCGTTTTCCGCGCTGCCTCCAACAATGCAGGGAACCATGATTATCTGTTGAAAATGTTTTTTCGTCACAGTACACAACTTTTCTCCAGAATTCTTCCTCCTGCGGCAAGTATTGCAAGGCAAATCCCATCCGCGCCTCTTTATGCTCAATCGTCAACGCAGGTTTTATAGCTGGACGGCGAGAAAAATACCTGCCTCGTGAAGTCTGTTGTTCACTGTATTTGCGCTACAACGAAGGTTCAGGTGCCTGTAAATATGCGTCGCTGGAACAAACGGATGCTCACTGGCATGATTAACAATCGCAGCATCTTCCTCTTGAGATGTTGAACGCGGAGGACCAGACCTCGGCAAAGTAGCGATTGAGTTTTCTGCTTCATACCGATGAATCCACCATTCCACAGTGCTTCGATGAACGTCTAGTCGTCTTGATATTTCTCTTATTGGCACACCATATTCTGCAATGTCACCATTGCTCCCCGCATTGCCTGGGTCGTCTCGTGTGCACAGACGGCCTTTCCATTTGTGTAAATGGCTTATGTGAAGCGTGCTGGGACGATAAAGGAAATAAGGATACCATGCACCCCTTCTGAAACTGATTTCGGTTGTGAAGGGTACCAACCCTTCGAATGGTAATAATAATCAGCCAATTTCCTATTTTGTTGAACATATGCATAAAAAATTCGTCTTAAAAGCCAAGGATCCAAAGATTGTCAGCAATAGTTTATATCCCAACTGAATATAGTCAGCCATGAACAGTATAATCATATTTTATTTCCATAACTACCCATGACTACTCTGTCATAGTAAATAACCTTATTATGACAGGTAGTAGTGGTCATTCTGAGTGGCGGCCTCTAGCCACATACGTTAAACCTATCAGTGCGTCTAAGACCAGCACTTCTGTTTCTGTCAATTCATTGTTAGTTTAAGGTATTTTGCTCTTTGTCTTTCTAGGTCTAGGGCATTAAAATAAATATTGAGTTGTGTTTAGCATTTCCTCCTCCCTTCGTAATTCCCCACCCAACCTCGTTTCCTTCGACATAGCAACGCTTACCTCCATCCTCATTCCACTTCCTTCCTTAAACCTATTATCGCTTTTACTGTCCCTTCCTTCCATCCTTCAATGCCAGCGTTCTTAAACCTAGCACACAAATTATATAATATGGAATATAACACCTTAGATCTCTACGCATTCATGTTACTTGAAGACGCCTGTATCTTAGGGGAATCTAAGTGTTGAGAGTGGGCTTGAGGGGTAGTCTATAGATTATTACAGATGGCCTTGAACGCTCCAACTATTTAAAAATGATTATTTATTACGCACATCATATGGCATAATACACACATGAATTTAAGTATCTCTTACACTATAGGAATGGAATTGAATCCTACCAAAGTTAAAAAGTCGCAAAATATGATAGATTAGTTTGGAGAGAGAGAGAGAGAGACAGACAGAGAGACAGAGAGAGACAGAGAGAGAGACAGAGAGACAGAGACAGAGACAGAGAGACAGAGACAGAGAGAGAGACAAAGCTTTTAAATGGTTTGTGGGTAAGGGCTTCACGTATGTTAGTTTAGTCCAAGGTAGTTTATGTGGAGGTGTTAACGTAACTTGCACTTGGGACTGTTAATTGTAAGACAACTACCATAGCTGCGACTGAGACACGTTATCCCCTGCATACTCTATATATAGGGTGTTCCACTTAAAACCGGCAGGGTACTCCAGCGGGCCGATTTTAAGTGGAACACCCGGTATATCTATATACAGTATGTCTCTATATATAAATAGATAGAGTGATCAACACAATGATAATGTGGACGTCATTGATGGGGTTAGAGCAATTATGTGCACCAATCCGAACACACCTCCGCTGCCATAAGGACCGCCCATTTTATACCTAACAGACTAGCTTGGGACGAGACAGAGGCGCGAGACTTCTTGTAAGCACTGTACATCCCGTCAAAGAATAATCTCAAAACTCTACTAATAAATTCTGGAAAATTTTTGAATCTCTTCTAATGCTCTACTATATATATATATATTTTATGACCTAGAAATGCGTTACAATTTCACGCACAACTTTTTAAAAATTTTACCGTATAAAATGCATGCAATGTCATTACAACTAAAATAAATAATTCATATTATTATTTAATTTTTTTTAAATTATTATTGAAGTATTTAATTCGTATTGTTATTATCATTATCACAATTATTACTAATTCAGAAAATGTAAACACCAAAAAAAACTGTAAACACAAAAAGGTAGGTTGTAGACAGGTAATAAAAGTTGAACGAAAAGATATGAAAAGAAATTAGTAGAAATGAGTCACCGGACAGCGTGTTTGAATTTTGAAATTTCTCGTTTCGCTCTCCGACCGCCGAACGAAATATAAAGAAACCAACGCGAAGAAATAGTAAACAAACGACTCTCGAATTTTGACTCTAATTTCTTTGACTCCACATTACAACGGTCTCGAGCAGATGACTAAGAGCAATTTTGAGTCAGAGCGGTTTTGAAATCTAGACAAAAAACAAACAAAATTTTGCCCGCGAAAATTTCGAAGAGACGCTCTTCTGGGAAGAATTTGGAAAATGATGGGCACCAATTTGAATTACATTTACAATGAATTGTTAAAGAATGGAAAACGAAATTTACTTGCAAACGAGGTACACTTTGCATTTTGCTATTTAAATAATCGAAATAGAATAGCTATCAATTTTATAACTACTATAAAACGGTTAGCAATGTACACTAATATAGCCTAAACATAAGGCGCGTACAGAAAACGTGGGCATGCCCATATTAGAATAGGGCCACCGCTTGCCACCAAAATGTCGTAAATATGCTTATTATTATAATTTATTATTTCTTTATTTACTTTCCTCTTTCTTCTATCATTATTCATTCTCTTTACACGCTTTTCACTATACTTTACAATACTTTATAAACGCGTGGTAGCGCGCCGAGGTGAGTGGAAACCGTTATCATTTTAAACAATGCGAGTGAGACCGGGAATGAATCATACTCTCTTTACACTCTTTACTACTTTATTATGGCCGAAACAGACTTAGTTAAACGGAGTAATGCGAGGGGGGATTTAATTATAATACTTAAGTCGGAAAGATACACAAAAGAATAATTTAAACACACAATTACATCCTACACGCAAAACCACAAGTTACTGAACGCAGCGCCGCCCGGCGACTACTGGGTATTTCTAGAAACCCAGCCTCCGCGGGCCGACTCCTTGTGTTGCCAATGATGCATCTTACAATTTTAATTTCTTATTACCAAAACATTCTAATTAAATATAATAACAAACCATAATTTATCGTAATTTCATTTATTTAATATTATTATCTTAATTAAACGAACATTATTAAGATTCCTAATTAGACATTACTATACAAGCTTGTTACTCCACCTCAGAATCCCAGTTTAACGTGAAATCCGAACCACGCCCCACCAGCAGCCCAGCGTCTTAATCACTAGGCTACCCAGGGTACCCATTTATCTACGAACCAATTTTTTTTATTGTGTGGAAGGCTGAACAACTGGGTTTTGCTGCGCGCCGCCGCCTGCAGTCAATGAGTCTCGATCCCGGGGCCGATGGATTTGTAGTCAGTGAGGCTAGCCACTATACCACCGAGGCGCATTAAACGAAATTCATTACAGAGAAACCGTTAGAGTTTGTAATGCAGAATGAGTTCAACATAACAAATATCATTATAAGTATATAAAAATCATGTTAATACATAAAAGTCATTATATTAAAAGCCAACCACTAATATATATATATATATATACTATATATATATATATATATATATATATATATTAAACACAGACCGTGCATGTAACAAGGAACTCTTGTGGGCAATTGCATCCACTATAGTTCGAATAAGTAATGATAAATGACAAATACTATATTTTTTTTTCTCTTTCATAATGGAAAGCCCAACGTAGGCACCGGGTTACTCGAAAAGAGGCCCCAAAATATAGCTTCCCTCACCAGCTATCTGCAAAGCAGATAGGATCCAGCTTTGGGACAGGATGTAGGGTTTACAGCTTACACCTAGCCTACTACATTCAGAACCTCAATATACGCAAGAAACTCGTTGCAGTCACGTCGGATTGAATACATCAAAGAAAAAGAAAAAGGGATAACTATTGTATTTTTAGCCAAAAAAACAAAACTTAAACCTCAACAAGGAACTCTTCTGGGAAATTACATCCACTATAGTTCGAATAAGTATTCTTATTCGAACTATAGTGGATGTAATTTCCCAGAAGAGTTCCTTGTTCCATGCACGGTCTGTGTTTAATATAGATATATATATATATATATAGTTACACACAGAGTGTGTGTGTGTGTGTGCGTGTGCGTGTATATATATATATATATATAATATATATATATATATATATTTATATATACACACACAGTGTGTGTGTGTGTATATATATATATATATATATATGTGTGTGTATATATATATATATATACAGGGCGTCCCAAAAAAATGTATACACACTTTAACAGCTGATAGCTCAATTGATGTTTCTTTCTTTCCAAGTTAAACCCATTAGAATTAATAATGGCAGCCAGACTAAGCTTTGAACAAAGGAAATTCATTCTAAAATGCTACTGGAAGTGTAAAAACGCAGTTGAAGTGCAAAGACAGTTTAGGAGGGAGTTTCAAACAGATCCACCAACGCGACTTACCATCACTCGAATTAGAGATAAGTTTGAAGCCGATGGAACTGTTCAGAATGTCCACAAGAAGCGTTCCGGAAGACCACGGACATCGACAAGCCCCACAAAGCAAGAAAGAGTACTGGAAACGTATCACCAAAGTCCAAGAAAATCTGTGCGGCAAGCGAGTCGTGAGGTAGGAATTTCAGAATCGTCTGTCCAACGCATTTGAAGCGCTGTCAATGGAAAAGTTACATTCCAAGATTAGTCCATGCTATTAATGAAGATGATCCGGACCGAAGAGTGGAGTATTGCGAGTGGTACTTGGCACGATGTGGATGTGGATTGGACGAAGGGGTTTCGTAGAATACCCTCCGCGTTCACCAGACCTCACACCACTAGACTTTTTTTTATGGGGATACTTAAAAGACAAAGTCTACGCTATAAAACCTGCAACAGTCGCTGAATTGAGAGCAGCCATTGAACGAGAATGCACACAAATATCAAACGAAATGTTTCGTGATGTTTGCGATTCCATTGCTTCGCGTTATCAGCAGTGCCTGGACCAGAACGGACGTCAGTTTGAAAACAGGCGTTGACAAAACAATTAAATAATGTCTGTAGATTCTATTACATTTTGAAAATGAAATGTATTTTAATAAACACTGCCTTTATAAGTATTTAAAGTGTGTATACATTTTTTTGAGACGCCCTGTATATATATATATATATATATATATATATATATATTATATATATATACAGTGTGTGTGTGTGTGTGTATAACATATATACAGTATATATATATATATATTATATTATATATATATATATATATATACAGTGTGTGTGTGTGTGTGTATATATATATATATAAGAAACCTTGCTCCACACGAAACCACGCACAACTTTCATTTCAAAATTAAAACGACCCACTCTCTTAAAATTATATATATATATCTATATATATATATATATATATATATTATATATAATATATAAAATTTAATTTTAAGAGAGCTGGCCGTTTTAGGTTTCTTATATAGTTATTCCAACTTCTGCATGCACGGAAGAGGGATCTCCAGCGGAATGGCAACAATGTTCGAAATAGGGCAATGTATTTTGGTGTGGGGGTGGGGGTGGGGGGGGGTTGAATTTGACTCAGAGACTCACCGTGCCACTCCTGCGCATGTAGCCCAACAATATTGCTTACAATTGAGGATTTACCCATTACGAAAAAAGTAACACCAACTGATAGTCCACTGTAATAGTTGTGAAAAGCGAGGATATTACAAAAAAAATTTAAAATATCCTTCCAGAGTATAATTATGTAAACCAAAAGAAAACAGCGTCAGCAGTACAATCACATGATCATGGGAATGATGAGATTTCGATTTCTTAAACCTACTGTAACACATTCTGGTAGTACAATACATTATATCATAGCATAGGCCTATTAGAATTATGATAACTAGCATATACAATTATGTATATAACAATAGAAGAACAGCAGTTGCTTTATATCAATATATTTACTGTGTACAAAATATATTTATCATATATATAAATATAACAGTTGTTTCATATAAATTAAAACTTAAAAGCTTTAAGATATGGAAAATCAACACAGCACATATAAATATTTACAGGGGTTTTAAGAGGACTCATCCTGGGTCCCCTTGGACAGCACATTTCCATGGGTCTCATGTAGATTTGGGGGATCAAATCTCCCTGACCTCCTCTGACTTCGAACCCTGGATGGCAGTAACAGTGTTGGGGGTTCTGGGTGCGATGGGGATTGGATTTTACTTCTTTTCAGTTACGGGCGGGAAGTATTGAGGAGAGGACCCGCAGTTTAGTGAGGATTCCAAATAAGCCACGACCCGCACTGATAAGGAAGATCCGAAGGAGTGAATGCCTTTGTCGCCGAAATCTGAAGTCAGGAACACTCGAACACGCATCCTTCACATTTACGGGAGCCTGGCCTTTGTCCATTATACAGGGTGGATTATAAGTCGCTTTACCTTCGTATTATAACGAAACTCACTTCGGTAAAGCAACTTATGGTCCACTATATATTATATATATATATATATATATATATATATATATATATATATATATATATATATATATATGCATTTAACTGCGTGGTCATTGCAGTTAAATGCACATATTCACGATTTGCGAGGGTGCCCTCTCAGGGCATTGGTTTCTGCCCTATGTAGGAGAATTTCGATTTATGATTGATCGAGGTCCGTAGTGTAATGGTAGCGCATCCAACCGGCAATTGGAAGGCCCTGGGTTCGATTCCCGGGCGGTTCGCCTCATTTTCATTTATTCGTTATTTCTCTTCCCCGTGTGCAGAGACGCTCCTTATTTACGTCGTTTCTATTCATATATATATATATATATATATATATATATATTAGTGATGTAGGTCACATCCGCATCCGCATCCACATCAGCGGAACATCCGCATATTTTCTCGCATCCGCATCCGCACTTTGGACTGCGGATGTCGTGCGGATGTGGACCGTTGAGATAAAACGTCATTAATAAGCGGAAATTATCAAATTCTACTATAATAATAGAACTAGTTCATTGTGCGCAAAAGTGATGCAAGCGACAAGACGAGAGGCTGTTCTTGTATGAAGTTACTCTCTTGCAACCTACTTAGATCCACGTTACAAAGCTAAGTTATTTTCACCTAGTACATTAGAACGAGTTAAATCATCACTTGGCAAAGCAGTTGAAGAGCTTCAATCTCTTGAATCTGTCGCTTCGCCACCCACCAAAAGAATAAAAGTTTCAGTGACAGAACCAACACCTTCAACAAGCAAATCTATCACAGAATCTGTCTCTCAGTTTCCTGAGTCAAGCAGCAATGACGAGACCTACGCGATGTCAAAAGATGTAGTAAAAATGATCGAGAGCTATCACCAAGAAAAACGCCTGGCTGCATGTGACAATCCTATTAGTTGGTGGAAAAATATGCAGAATATCTATCCATACTTGAGTAAACTTGCAAGGAAACATTTAGCCTGTCCTCCAACAAACGTACCAAGCGAGAGATTATTTAGCAGTGCTGGATTAATATATGATGAAAAGAGAAACAGACTGGCAGCAGAAAAGGCAGAAAAATTAATGTTCCTTAAGCATAACCTTCCTATAATTAAGTTTGAACATTAAACGATGAACATCTTAGTTTACTTTATTTTAATTACTCATTTATAAATATGCCTAATAAAACTTTAAACTTAATATAAATAGTTATCAAGCTAATTAAAGATCTCTTTCTATAAGGGTGGAGGTTGGGGAAAGAGGTCGGTGGGGTGCATTTGAGTTGGGTTCACGTCCCGCATCCTGGTAACACAATTATGGTTTCTAATTGTGGCTGAAACTCAACAAAATATAACGAATTTATTTGCAGACGAATTCACTAATTGATTTCTATATTAGTTAGATGCTTGATATTATTTTATGTTCAGAGAAAAGTACAGCAATTATTGTACAATTAATCAATTATACTACATTATAGCTACAGCTCTCTCTATATAATAACTTATTATATACGTTAAACACAACAAATCTCGAATATATCCTAAAAAATAACGAAAATGTAGACATCCGCATCCGCATCCGCATCCGCGGATGTTGAAATCAAACATCCTCATCCGCAGATGTGAAAAAAATGACATCCGCTACATCACTAATATATATATATATATATATATATATATATATATATAATATCGGCTATTCATTGATGGCGTAGAAAACGCAGTTTAATAATAAACAGGAACACCAGAGAAAAAATAAACATCCTTCAAGGTTTAATAGTACCAACGTTTCGGAATGCACTAATTCCATCTTCAGGGCTAAAACAATAAAATGCCAATATTAAACATACACTCATAAAACATATACCATTTGAAAGCTCACATTTTTCTGAGTCTAAAAATGTAGTAATCCAAAAGTATTAATAGCAAATAAAAAGTAACTAGGTTTAAATATAAAACCCTGTACCGATCAATTTGTGATGCGTTATCTTTACGGAGGCTCCGCCCCCGTACCCCCGAGACCTAAATTATACAAATGATAATGTAATAACATTCATGTTAGGTTAGGTTAGCGTAACAATTACCAAAAATACCATCTTACAACACAGACTGAAGATTTATAACTTAGCCAACCTTTATAATGTAGTTAATGACGTCACGCGTCAAACAATTAATTAAATCTAGTTACTTTTTATTTGCTGATGATACTTTTGGATTACTACATTTTTAGACTCAGAAAAATGTGAGCTTTCAAATGGTATATGTTTTATGAGTGTATGTTTAATATTGAAAAATGGAGCGCTCCTAGAGATTATCCCAAAATACAAATTGCTTAATAACAATTTAAAATAAAGTTAAAAATTATAAAAAGTAGCTAAGAAAATGTAAAACACTAAAACTAAAAGGTAAATAAATGTGAAGTTAAAAAGTTACAATTATAAAAAGTAGCTACGAAAAATATAAAAGCATTAAAACTGAAAGGTAAATAAATAAAATAAACTAGTACCTTAACCAAAACATAGCAGATCTACCGATGATTCATCAGAATTTAGGTCTGGTTTTAATTTATAAATAAACAAAGATTCCATAATTTTGAGCTTAAGGTCAGAACTTCCGGCAACAAGTACGGCGAAATTAGACTGTGAAATTGGGTTGTTATTGTTGTGTGAGTGGTTACGTATGAGAGAATTAGGTGGTTTGCCAATAGGTAAATTTGTACAGACCGATTTACCGAGATGTTCGTAAATACGAGATTTTAAATGTCTTTTAGTTTTACCTATATAATTATGACCCCATACAGTGGTCACACTTGTATTGGTAAACTATGGATGACTTAAGAAGTATAGGAATAACATCCTTGTATTTAAATAAATGCTAAATCGATTTAGACGGGGTGAATATAATTTTTATACATAGTTGTGGGCAGAATTCCTTGGGCAATTTTAAAAGTTTGTTTCTAATGTTAAAACTTGAGGTTCCCATATAAGGCAAAGTGAAATACAGGATATCTTTAGAGACTGTAATTAAGTCTCTAGTTGTGGGGTTTATTAGTCTATTTAAGGTTCTGCCTATTGTGGTCTCCACCAGTCTAGAAGGGAAATTATTCTTAGTAAGGAGTTTTCGGATGAAATCTAGTTCATCGTGTAGTTTAAAGTAATCTGAACAGATATTGAAAGCTCTGTCAGTCAGAGTCGAAATTAAATTTCGTTTGAAACCTAAAGGGATAAAGGAAGAAAAGTTCGTAGTAAGATTGGTGAATGTCGGCTTTCGGTAAACGGAAGTTTCAAAAGAGGACTTAGTTTTTATTATCTTAATGTCCAGAAAGGACAGAGAGCTATTAGATTCAGCTTCTGAAGTAAATTCAATATTAGGGTGCTTAGAATTAAGGTAATTACGAAACAAAGGGATATGGTCTGGTGATATGAACAGGAGAAAAGTGTCATCAATATATCTTCTATAAAAAACCGGTTTGAAGTTGGAAGGACACTCATTCAGCCATTTGACTTCATGATGACAAAGAAACGCGTTAGCTAAGGTGCGACCAAGAGGCAGACCCATTTGAACATCTTCAGTCTGTTTAAAATATTCACCGTTGAATATAAATATAAGGTCTTCCACGGAAAATTTTAGTAGTTCTTTCATTTGACCTCTATTAAAACCCTCCAAGTATCAGTATTATTAAAAAGATTGTCAATACATATATCAATAGTTTCTGCAACAGGTACATTGGTAAATAAAGATTTTACATCAAAGCTAGGCATTGTGTAAGAATTATTATTTAATGAGGTAATTTCTCTAACGAAAGAAAAAGAATCCCGAGCTGTATACAAATTATAAGTTATAGGTGATAGTATGGGAACCAAGAATTGTGAAAGGTTATAACTAAAAGTTCCTAGTGCCGATAAAACTGGCCTAAGCGTTCCTGTTTATTATATATATATATATATATATATATATGATCACCTGAAGATACGTCACCCCAGCATTTTTTAGTTAGCTTTATAAGTCTAACTAACGAAAATATCACGACCTAACCTAACCAATCGTCAAGGGCGTACAGTTGACCTAACGATTGGTTAGGTTAAGTCGTGATATTTTCGTTAGTTAGCCTTATAAAGCTAACTAAAAAAGGCTGGGGTGACGGATCTTCAGGTGATCATATATATATATATATATATATATATATAGTAATGATTATATACATACATACATACACTCGAACACCGTTAATTCGCACTCCGTTATTTTGTACTTCTGGTTAATTCGTACATTTCTTCGACCCTTCGAAATATCCGAGTAATTTTGAACTTTTTGGTACCAATGTATGACGAATCCAATAGTATTAGTTGAAATTAATTTGTGGCTATTCAGAATAAGATAGTTACCACTACGACGCATCGTAAGACCGATAACTAAACTGAACATTAATAATGTACATACTGTACAGTATTACAGTAATAAAATTGTACAATATCTACTAATATTATGAAGAAATAGTTTAAAAATTTTGCAATTAATTTATACAGTACAGTTTAGTTACTGGACAGTAGATTTAAGAAATACACCCACACATTCGTATAAAATGTTAAAATACCCAACAAATTTGGGATCACTTTAACATATTGCTTCCCAGGAACCTCTCTTTAACATATTGCTTCCCAATGTATATCACTTTAACATATTGCTTCTCAGTGTTAATCACTTTAACATATTGCTTCCCAAAAATAGACATTACACAACCAATTACAGTTACATTACAATAGTTTATAATATTTAGAGATTAGCTAGTCGAGAAAATGTAAATTTATGGACAACTTAACTTATTATGCTTTGCCATTTTTTGTGAATGTAAAATATTTGGATCACCTGAAGATCAGGACCCCCAGCCTTCTTTAGTTAGCCTTATAAGGCTAACTAACGAAAATATCACGACCTAACCTAACCAATCGTTAGGTCACCTGTACGCCCTTGACGATTGGTTAGGTTAGGTCGTGATATTTTCGTTAGTTAGCCTAGATTACCAACCTCTTTCTAACCAACCAACCTTTCTCTTTTTAACATATTGCTTCCCAGTGTTAATCACCTTAACATATTACTTCCCAGGAGGGATCACTTTAACATATTGCTTCCCGAATGCTTTGGGAAGCAATATGTTAAAGTGATCCCAAATTTTGTGTATATATATATATATATGTATATATATATATTATATATATATATATATATATATGAGGAAGTTTATATATCGGTTTAGCTACATAAACAAATAATGATGAGCTTCGTAGGTAAAATCTCCGGATTTGGAACCATTTGATCTGGCAACCCAAAAGGAATATACTGTGTGTTTATATATACACACTCGAACCCCGTCAATTCGACACTTTCGGGGCTCTACCCTTCTCGAATAATCCGGAAGGTACAAATTAACCGGACAGTACGAAATTAGTTGGATATTTCGAACTTTTGTACGAAATATCTGTAAACAAAATTTGGGATCACTTTAACATATTGCTTCCCAAAGCATTCGGGAAGCAATATGTTAAAGTGATCCCTCCTGGGATAGGTCAGGCACAAGCATTATGGGCTTGATATGACTTCGATAGAACTCATATTAATGAATATGTAAATTTTGTTTTTTAAATAATTTTGCTTTTGTTTTCAAAAATTACTTAAAGCCTACTAAATCAATATATTGTTTAATAATTATAATAACTTACTTGTATTTTATTATGTCCTTAGAGAATGTCTTCATCATATTTAATCTACCATGAGTCATTTATACATAAACTCCAACCTCCTCGGTTTCAATGCAAATTCTTCGATGACCTTGTCATGTAGAATCTTTTGCCTCTTCAGGGAAACCACAATTTCTTTCTCTATTGCAATTCTTGCTAAACATACTAGTCTTTCCTGACCAGTTCTGTTCCTTAGATACATCTTAATTCGATTTAATGTTGAAAAACTTCTCTCTGTGGATGGCACTGCTCACTGGTATAGTTAAAATCAATCTAAACAGTTTTGCAGATTCGCTAAAAGCTTTTTCTAAATCTAAGTCAATGCATAATTTTAGCAGTTCTTTGACATTTTTGTAGGCAGTAAAATCAGGATCTTTATAAATGTACTTCAATGTAAATGGGTATCTAAGGTCGAGTAAAAAAAGAAAAAAACACACAAAAAGCACAAAAGAAAAAAATTCAAATGCATTGAAACGAATACGACACGGTCCCTGAGGTAACTGACAATGAGGAAAGCCATGGGCAATTCATAGTTGCCACATATCTCTATTTTCACTCAAACAGCTTTCTGAGGATGAGATTTGGCATCCAGCGTAATGTTAGGCACTTAGAAATATGCCTGACTTGTAAACTGAAAAACTCGCTTTTCTCTTCTTTGAAAAAATAGATTGACAAAATTATATACTTATCTGATTGTTTTGACAGATGCTATACTAATGTTCATTTTAAATTACATTAAATTTCGTAAAAGTTTCATTTTTTCATAAGTGTGATGCAAGGCATCGGAAATGATGCCTGACCTGGCTTTGTGGCTTAATGCGCTCGGTCGCTTAGGCGTCATAAAACAAGTCTGACTTTGCCCAAAGAAGCGGCGCGTAGAGAGAAGGAAAAAATGCGGCATTCTAAAATTTATATTGCTCTAATAAAGTGACCATAATAAATAGATCTTTGAAATACACAAATTTAAATTTTACATGATGACTAGGAAATTAAATTTATTTTTCTTTTAAAGTTAGGTCAGGCTGAGCCTGACCTGCCTGACCCCCCCGCCGTCGCCTCTGATATATATATATATATATATATATACGATAACGATAACGATATAACGATATATAAACTTGACCGGAGACCGGAGACAAAGCTCAATTTCCAGACTCCGGCTAAAAACCTGAGACCTGGCAACCCTATATTCCTTGCCAGATTAAATGCAAGCATTCCAATTACGCTTATAATGATTTTTACTCGAATTATTCTGCTTCCTTTAAATCAGTGTTGTTTAACCTTTTATGGCTCGTGTACCCCCTAAACACGTATGTAATAAATTTGTAAAATTCACAATAAATTCTTAAAATAAATTTACGTAATTCCAATTCTGATGAAATTAATTCAGAAATTTCATTTGACACTACCAATAAAAAAATCAGTGAGACTGCTGCTTTTGACACCCCTGGAGATACTCCATGCATCCCCGGTTCGACAACCCTACTTTAAATGGTGAAGCTGTTATATTTCAAACTGGAGATGAATTTCACCAGTGAGTATTTACCAGAAGTGAATAACTGTAAGCGTATATCCCAGTATAAAACGAGTAATATACTGTATATCAACGTTTTCAGACATAAAATTATTTTTCTTCAGTTCACTCCGCTCTTTATCTCTACTGAACAAAATTATTGAAAAAAATTATAGCGGAGCAAGTGTAATTTATGTCCCCATGTGGTACCTAAGTAGTATGATGGCAAAAGGCCAGAGGAATGTGGGGTGTTCTGAAATCCTGCCCCTGGAGAGCCCCCTGGAGGGGCCCCTGAAGGGCTTCGCCTCCGTTATAAGGGGCCCCCCTTCCTTAAGTTCCTAACCCGTTTATGGGGTCTCACCGTCCTTAATGAAGGGCAGCTGCCCCTTGGGAGAAGAAAAAAATTAAAAAAGGATTCGTCCTTCGAAAAAAAAAAATTCATCCTCGTCTTCCTCCTTGAGAAAAAAAAACATCGCCTTCCTTCACGAGAAAAATCCTCCTGTCCTGTGGGGTTCTTTCAAGGTCTTTTATGAGACAAACAAAATCAAACAAACAAACACAGACAAAAGCAGACAAAGACAGAGTTTGACACTCAATTTCTCAATTTTGAGCTTATACCCTTAAACATTAGAAATGAAAACTTAAAATAAATATCCTAATACCACATTACCTTCTCATTTGTAATTCCATTTTCATAGGGTAACAATTTGCGAACATCACAAGAAACAAAATCAGATTTAATTCAATAACAATTTCTTTGTTTATTATTTGTATTATATGAAGTTAAATAAAAATATTAAATAAAATGAAAATTAAACATTTTATTTTCAATTATAGAGGTAATTATCCTAATTAAAATTCATTTATTCTCCATTAATATGAAATGAAGCGAAATGAAATGAAATGAAAGGGCTTATTGGCAGACTATACTCCATATGAGAAATAATATTATTAAGCTACATTATGTAGTTTAGCCAATATAACTATTATTATTTATCATCAATAAATGCATATATTTTAGTCTAACTGCATAATGTAACTTAATAATAGTTTTTGTCATATGGACTATATTCTGCCAATAAACCTTTTCATTTCATTTCAAATGTAATTGAGTCATATAAAATCAGTTATTAGTAAGAAATTCTCTTCTACAAAGCTCTCACTCGCAGGCGTTAATCACGAGAAAAAATTACATACGTTTAAAAATGTTTATTATTAATTAGTTTGGAAAATCTGGCAGGATTGTGAACTGAGTTACCAATTATGATTAACGTACTTAAGAAAGAAATATGCAACTATTGTACATTGAATCAGTAAACTTATCAAATATACAGTATATATTTACGGTGTATATATATATATACATCTGCACCTTTCATTCATTTCACGTGTTTAATTGTGAAATTCATCCCATATATATATATATATATATATATATATATATATATATATATATATATTGGTAAACAAATAATAATGTTTAAGCTGGTTATTGATGATAAATAATAATAGTTATATTGGCTAAACTACATAATGTAGCTTAATAATATTTCTCATATAGGGTATAGTCTGCCAATAAGCCCTTTCATTTCATTTCATTTCGCTTCATTTCAAATTAAAGGAAGTGCTCAAAATGACCGCCTTGCGCTTGAATACACGCCTGAACACGCCTCGTCATAGACTGCCTGACGCGTTCAAACATTCCAGGTATTGCTCGAATTTTCTGGCATCCTTGTTCTACACGTTGACGAAGCATTTCAACGTTGTCAATGGGTGTCACGTAAACGATGGATTTCAGATGACCCTACAGGTAAAAATCGAGTGAATTCAGGTCCGGGGAGTGAACAGACCACACAATGGGTCCTTTACGGCCTATCCATTTATCAGGGACATGGTCATCCAAATGCAGTAGACTCTGGCTACTCGACTAAAATGAGGCGGAGCGCCGTCATACATAAACCACATACGACGTTGGACACCAAGAGGAACTTCATCTAGTAAATCGCTTAAATCATTCCTTAAAAAATTGGAATAGGATTCCTCTGTTAATCTTCCAGGTAAAACAAAAGGACCGATAAAGTTGTCGGCAAAAAGTCCTGCCCAAACATTGATACTAAATTGTTGTTGGTGCCTTGACTGGATGATGGCATGCGGATTCTCTTCGGCCCAGTGATAAGTGTTGTGAAAATTGATCACGCCATTTCTTGTGAAGGCAGCCTCATCAGAAAACAACACGGAGGATAGAAAAAGAGGATCGCGAGCACACTGTTGAAGGAACCAAGTACAAAAAGCCTCTCGTGGTGGGAAATCAGCTTCAGTAAGGCCTTGTACTCTATGAATGTCATATGGGTAAAGCTGTTGTTCCCGTAAAATTCCCCACACAGTTGTATATCTTACACCCTCTGCTGTTGCTATCCTTCGGGTGCTGACACCAGGATGTTCCTCCACGTGATTCAGGACCCGCTCCTCCAACTCGACAGTTCTGGAGCTGATTGGTCTACCACCATCTGAAACTCGCTTGTTGAATGATCCTGTATCACCAAGACGCTCGTCTATTCTCTGAAAGGTCTTCTTATCTGGCAGACGGCGATTCGGAAACCTTTCCGCATACAGACGTCATGCTGCGGCCGCATTACACTCGGCAAGTCCATACATGAGATGCATGTCTGCCATTTCTCTGTTTGAATAAGCCTCCATTCTCACTTCAAATGCACACTATCACTGAATAGTACAAAAACTTTTAAGGTTTTTTTTCACTGGACTGCACTTATTCACGGTAAGAAGTTACGAATACGAAGAGTGAAACACCGCGATGCACCTCTGACTGACTGATGGCTCTACACTCAACGATATTGAAACATGTCATAGAGTGTACGAAACATTACAATCGGCAAGGCCATACATGAAATAAGTCTAGTACACACTCACAAACATTGTCGGCAAGCAATATTGTAAACAGTTTGCGGAAAGAATTGCTAGAACACAAAACGGGCTGTAATTCGGAAACAAAGCGATTTTGGGCATATGTTTATATAGACTTTTTTCATTGTTTTCAGGTCATGAATCCATCCTGAAAGTGCGTCCCACCAGGGGCGCATTTACAGTGTGCGGGGCCTTGGGCAAACTATTTCTCGGGATGTATTATTTTAGTGTGTTAATGAATGACAATATTTTGTAATGCACATAACAGATATATTTTTTTAACACACACAAAGCACACATGCGGAAGCCATTCGGCTTATTAATGTGATATTAAAGACTATAACTTAACTATGTACACACACAGTGTATACAGCTACACTAGTAGGCTACACAGTTGTAATGCACTTAATAAACATCTACACAGTTATTGTAATGCACTTAATAAACAGCTACACAGTTGCAATGCACTTAATAAACAGCTAAACTGTACAGCTTACTGTACTGTAGATAGCGTGTAGATTTGTAGTGAATATTACATAGGACGCTTCCTGGCTTTTTGTTTGGAAAACTGCGTGATTGTGTCCTCGAAACTCACCGACCGCAACACCTCATGCTCTATACTTAACAGCGCCAGGGACGAAAGGCGCTCCTGGCCCATTGTGGAGCGAAGGTAATTTTTGATCAGTTTGAGTTCCGAGAATGAACGTTCACCAGAACAGTTCGTGACAAACATACACAGGTATATTCTCATTGCTATTTCCATATTTGGGAATGTTCCTTTCAGTTCGTTTGTGTTCATATGCCGATAAAATCTGTTGCACATGTCTTCACGTTCCGTCTGGGATTCTGTTTCACTTTCGGTGAGTTTCATTAGGGCATCGAACTGCACAACTTCTGTTACCAGCTCTTTCTCCAGATCAGCCGGATAGCATTCGACTAGATGTTCATCTGACCGTCGAAGACTGTCGATGTCCAGAACTAGAAGGAAATCCAAAAATCCAAATCTTTTCTGCAGGACAGCGTACGCTTCTAGACGAGTGTTCAGAGTGGTACACAGTTTATCAATTATCGGTAGAAATGCAGTGGTCCGAAATGAATCTCTTGGTGTCAGGTTCGTATCTTCGGCAGTTCCGATTTCGTCATGATGGCGCTTTCTCTTCTTTGTGCGTTGAGTCGATTCCTTGTATACTCGATGACCACACTTTCCGATGCCCTGGTCCTCGAATTCGTCAAATCTTGATCTGAGATCTTCAACAAATTGCAGTAGTGATTTCAGCAAGAGGGTGGCTGAGTCTAACGACATTCCTTGTTTTTGCAGAGATGCATTCGTTTTTTGAAATCGTTCGAGAATAATGTTCCATAAAACCAATAAAATAGCTGTTTCGAGTTGTTGAAGCTGTTTAGACAATCCCCTGGCTTCGATCCTGGCTTCCGCAGTTTGGCTGGTATCTGCTGCTAGCTCATCCAGTACCACGATATTCTCGGCGTAGCCTTCGGTTAAAGATTGGATGGCATCTGATCTGGCTGACCAGCGGGTATCGGAGAGACCTTTGTCGACCTTTAGTTTCTCACTACGGGAACTACTATCGAGAACCTCTACATGTCGACGCCATCGGTATGTCGAGGAGACGAGAAACGTGTAGACATTCTGAATGAGCATAAACAATTCAACGGCTGCTGTGCAACAGTCCACTGCTGATTTACCCACAAGATTTAGTGAGTGGCACATGCATGGCACAAACTCAGCATACGGAGATTTTGACTTGATGTGGCTCTTTACGCCGTTGTATTTCCCTGCCATATTGCTTGCGTTACATAAGACTGTCCTCTGCAGTCTCCAATTCGAATGCCATGTGTCTCCAGAAAGTTGAGGACCACGTCGGCGATTCCTTTCCCTGTATGTATGTTCATAGGTATGAACTGTAGAAATCGCTCGACGGACCCAGACTCAACCACATATCGGACGGTGAAGCACAGTTGATCGGTGTGGGAAACATCAGGCATAGAGTCGACGGATAGAGCGTAGGATTTTGACTGCTGGATTTCTCGGATAATCGCCTGAAGTACTTTATCGGCCATCAACAGTATGAGTTCCTCGCAAATGAAATGAGAGAGAAAGATACGAGGTGTGTCCGCTACCTTTCTTGGCATGCTCGCTTATATGCGCAGCTAGAAAACTGTCATACTTACTTAAAAGTTCCAAAATTCCGTAATAGTTGCCGTTGTTTGGTGAACCGAAACGGGAGTCGTGTCCACGAATTGCTAGTCCTCGTGACGTGATATACTTGATAACGTCGACACAGCGCCGCAAAACCTCCTGCCAGTAGTTGCACTCCTTTTCAAACTAGTTCACCAGTTTCGAATCAACACGGCCAGAAACAGACTTTCTAACCAACAAATATCTCATCGACTCCATATGTTGCTCACATTTTCCGTGTGCTTCGACCGACTGTCTACCATGCTTCCAGTCGTTGAACCCGATTGTGAACTTGCTGTCCTCCCTCGACATTAATTTACAGACAAAACAGTAAACACAGCCTGTGGACTCAGAATAGCACAGCCATGACACCTCAATCCTCTCATTCGTCAGGCTATGTTTCTTAACAAATAATGTCTTTGTACATCGGCGTGTTGTACCACTTTCAGTAGTTGAAGTACTTTATCGGCCATCAACAGTATGAGTTCCTCGCAAATGAAATGAGAGAGATACGAGGTGTGTCCGCTACCTTTCTTGGCATGCTCGCTTATATGCGCAGCTAGAAAACTGTCATACTTACTTAAAAGTTCCAAAATTCCGTAATAGTTGCCGTTGTTTGGTGAACCGAAACGGGAGTCGTGTCCACGAATTGCTAGTCCTCGTGACGTGATATACTTGATAACGTCGACACAGCGCCGCAAAACCTCCTGCCAGTAGTTGCACTCCTTTTCAAACTAGTTCACCAGTTTCGAATCAACACGGCCAGAAACAGACTTTCTAACCAACAAATATCTCATCGACTCACATTTTCCGTGTGCTTCGACCGATTGTCTGCCATGCTTCCAGTCGTTGAACCCGATTGTGAACTTGCTGTCCTCCCTCGACATTAATTTACAGACAAAACAGTAAACACAGCCTATGGACTCAGAATAGCACAGCCATGACACCTCAATCCTCTCATTCGTCAGGCTATGTTTCTTAACAAATAATGTCTTTGTACATCGGCGTGTTGTACCACTTTCAGTAGTTGAAGAGTTACTGAAGTCGCTGTCATAATTTCGGCAATCTGATGTTCCCCGCTCTATCCAGAACTCTCTAAAGTCATCGGTCAGCACTTGTGGCCACAAACCAATGTCATTAATTACATGTCCTAAAGCTGGTGGGCCTGCTGAACGCACTGACGTAGACGGGTCTTCTGAAGAAGCAGCTGCTGATGTAGCGGAGGCAACTGGTGGGCCTGCTGAAGGGGTTGACGTAGCCGAGTCTCCTGAAGATGCAGCTGCTGAAGTAGTGGAGGCAGCTGCTCGGCTTGCTGAACGCACTGACGTAGACACGTCTTCTGAAAACGCAGCTGCTGAAGTAGCGGAGGCAGCTGGTGGGCCTGCTGAAGGGGCTGACTTAGTTGCTGATGATTTAATCCAATTAGTCAGTTTCGGCACCGTCGCAAGAAACTCTTCTCTGCGCTTATCCTTACGCTTTTCACTACCGGGTTTATGTGATATTTCCTCCTTCGATCCCGGTCACGGCTCGTTTCCATGTTTACGTATTGCAATGCCAACAATAAGAACATAAATCATGAATCTGCAACAGAAACAACAAGAAGTAAGTTAGTAACAACATTAGAAATGAGTAACACTAACAAGAACAACAAATTAAACACCATGAAAGCGGATATCAGAATGCCTGATGCCAAGCCGCCTGCCGGAAAAAGTAAAACTCGTCGCAGATGGCAAATACGTGACGTTTAATTTTTTCAATTGAAATTTGCGGGGCCCATCGGGCGTGGGGCCTTGGACATTTGCCCCGGGCGCCACCCTCTAAATGCGGCCCTGCGTCCCACATGTTATGAAACACCCTGTATAAAACTGTAACCCATTATACGGGGTAGGTGTTTAGAGAATTTTTCTATCTGCGATACGTAAAGTAATATCGGTTTTAATGTTTTATCACACATACTTCCTGGAATGCGCACCATACATCTTCTACAACGTTCAAGGATAAATGTATTTACCATTGTACTTTCTCAAATAAGAACTATATACATATAAAATTTATTAGCACTCTGGTGATCTATTTGAGAGAAACATGTGTCCATACTTCGCCTTTTTGTTGCCCAAACGATACTCGTCCCTAAACTCTACTAAAAATTCGCATAAACCTTTAGCTACAATTTCGCTGCGCACCTCTTCATAATATACATGGATGTAATGGTAGAAATATTTCAAACTGTCCAACATCACAAGATTTAAATTTTCTGCCGCAGTGTATGCGTATTCGGTGTGATGTAACATGGTATAATATCTCCTGTCACACCAATCATCAACAAGGTTCACAACTCAGATCTTTTTTTCTCTTCTGCAAGCGTTGATTATTCCACTTCACGATATATGTGCCCTTTAGTAGAGTTTAATCCTACAATATATTCCATTACATCGATTGAACCGCGAAACCCCGCAATGCTCTCACCAGAATATCCATAGAGTATTTGGACGGCTTGCTCCTCATGCTTCACACAATTTAATGTGGCCTTGAAGGTTTCAAAAGAGGGATGACCTGAAATTCTTTGGATGTTCACCACATCTGTAGACTTTAGCGAGTACACTTCAGGAATGTAGAGCATGCAATATTATCGATCGCCATCGTTATTTTTCGTCTACGCGAGAATTCTTTAACAGGTAAAAAGATACGTCTGAGAACCAGGGCTTGCGGGGGTCAACTGAGTACGCAGGGAGAAGATATGACCCGCCAACTGGGTTAGTAGTAGGAGTCACGTGACTTTTTATTGGTCAGCAACATACAGTGGGTGGTGCTTAGAATGTTTCTTGTACACACACACACACACACACACACACACACACATTTATTTTAAATGCACGTAATAAATAGGAAAAATAAATAAACTAAAATTTCGTCAACAAGTAAATAGACTCTAATATACACTACATTATTATATAACAAATATTCACGCCTCACGGTGGTCAAAGGGAACAGTGTCGTAGGTGCCAGGCACCTGGTATCGTTTCCTGTATTGTTACGACACACCTTCGTCCCTCTAAGTTCCTTCGCCCCCCCCAACTTCTGTGCCCGGAAGTTATGAGTTCCTACCAGGTGGGAAGGTTGGTCACCCTCATTTCCATCGTCTTCTAAACTCGCCAGTTCTTTCAGCGAATCAAAATTGACGATCTGACGGTTCGCCTGATTAAGAGTGATACCTTTAGCTTTCACGATGTATTTGAACTCCTCCCCCACCCTCACGCCTACCCCGTAAGTTTTTGGTCCTGTTGAGACAAAAGAATCGGCGTAGGCGCTATCTCTATACTCATCCTTGATCTCGTCAGTCAGTTCTCCGAGGAATTCCCCAACAGGAGGAATTTATATTCACCTTCTCTCTCCGTGAATATCACGCTATCTGTATCCGCGTACAGAACCCTCCGTCCAAGAGAATGCAACAGAGACCATAACTTGATGCGGGCGTATGCTGTTGTGAAACTGGCTACAGGTATGTTTGTGACACGCGATGTATCTATAGCCAATTCGGTTCTGTTGTACTTTAGTACAAACGTATTAACCACATTCACGCTCTCCATGACTTCTTTATCGATGGCGTTGGCGTAATCTCACACCTCGTTATAACTTCAAGCTAGCTGGACATTCCCCTTGTCTGTATTCTGGGAAAATTTCCCCCAAAGCCTATTTAGGCACATCTTTGCACGAAAACGTTTGCCAGGATTCCGCACAATTTGGCCCCGTTCAAGCTGTATCCCTTCACGATCACGGAAGCGTTGAATATACGCCTATTTTTCATTTTCGGTGTCAACTCCTCGCGGGTATCCTGATGTTTCTATCTTGTCCTTCAAAAAAGTATTTATATGTGGTGTGAAAAGGTTGGGAGCTTCTGAACCCTCCACACTAGGGTGGTTCACTTTTCCATGGAAAAATATAAAACTAAAATATGATTCTCCTCAAGGCCGCCCATGTTCCACTATGGTAAAGGAAGTTACATAAAAATTTGAACCCTTTAGAAGCGTATTTAAGGGTTGCTAGAAACTCACACTTTTTCCATGTGGCGCGGGAGGAGAACAGTTTGCAGGAAATGTACTTGTTCATTACAATCATTTATGCACAGTACTGGCATGAAGCACCAATGGCAATAAAAGCTCCAAGAAATGATTTAGCTCTACTATCTTCATTGGGGGACTATCCCAATAAGCCACTAGCTGATGTTGCTAGTAATGCATTCAAACAACATCTCTGTTATTTATCAAAAGAAATTGCGGGACTTTCGTTCTTTGACATACGCGTAGCTGTTAATGAAAAACTAAGATGGTTGCAAACCTCACTAGGCCAGCAAAAGCCAAGTCACTCAAGCCAAGTCACACATAAGTGTTTCAAACCAGAAAATACTCTATCGTTCTATGTGACAGAGAAGACATCAGACATTTTCGACGTTCTGGCTAAAAATGAAAAAGAACTATCACAAGAATTTCTTCAGAAACATCCAAACAACTGGGAGAGCAGCAGTGCCTACAAATATTTACAAGGAAAGGTGATTGAGATGAAAGTTGTTAATGATTGCGCAGAGAGAGGCATAGCATTGATTAAACAGTTCAACTCTACACTTACAAAAGATGAACTACATCCTACATCCTCTAAAGCAAATTTTATGCAGTAATGTGTCTTCATGAGTCCCATCATTTGTATTCGCCATTATTTTCTGTACCAATTGATCAAACATGTTGTTAGTGTCTAAGTTTATTAATGAATAGGAATTATGTCATTTTTCCTGCATGATTTATATACTGTATATTGTTCATATTCTAGCAACCTCTAAATATACTTCGATTCAGCTGAGATTTGGTGTTCATTTCTTTTCAGTCATTTGAAACGAGAGCAAAGTTGAGGAAAACGGAAAATCAAACTATCATATTTTTTAACCACCCTACTCCACACCTCATATATCTTCATTATTCTGTACTCGTGACGAACGGCTAGGGACAGCTCAGGACTTGTATAAATGCCTCTGATCTTCCTCTGATTGATTGTGTGATTACAGTCCCTATTGCTCTCCTCTGCACACTTCACACACAGAGGGAACATGAATTTGTGGTCTATAACAAAGGGCGCGATTGGCATCCATAAGTCGGGAGGGGGAACACATCTACGAAGGAAAGACCAAAGTAGTTCTCGTTCAAATTAGTTGAGAACCCTTTGATCGTAGGCAGGGCAGGACCCACGAGTTTTTCAGATGCGCCTACGGGATACCAGTTGTTCTTCATCACGTTAGAGTATAATGAGCAGAAATCGTAGTAACGAATCTTCACCTCTTCTGTAGCTGGAAAGTATAGTTTGAAGGGGTTTGTGCGTCCTCCAAACAAACTATCGCCACATTTCAGGGGGTCCTGCACCATTGTACGTTTGATATCCCTTATTTCTTCGTGAAACTGCTCATCGGTCTCCATCCAGGCATCATATTCGTGTTCCCACAAAATCTTGTAAGTGAACTGGGAGCTTATAAGTCGGTCGCGGGTACGGGTCCATGCGAGACTATCGGCAGGAAATCTGCCATGGATATCTCCTATGATACCACACTAAGGACGTGGGCATCTATGCCACCACCATCCGTTAAAGGAGTACGCCGTCTTTTTACCAGTGGTGGGGTCCTCGCTTAGACCATCTACCCAAAAAACACGACCACTGATCTTAATTACCACTTCCCCCTTGTTGCGCGCATGTTTTATGCATACACCTGTCTGTTGTTGTATGTGTGTGAGCCAGTAAATAGCCTTATGCCCATAACTGCGCGAAACATTTCGGGGAATGACGACTAGCTTGTTTTTAGGCATGAAGTTATTCTTGAACACGGTAAAACACAATGACACGATCGTGGTTGCGGCTTGTACTGGATCTCAGTTGAAACAGGTTATGTACATCCTTCTAAAGGCTTGGAAGCATACTCTAAATACGCGTACATCATTCGCACAATAACGCTCACATTCATCCTATATTGTAAGGATTAGCTTCATTAAAACTGTTGTAGTAGCGCTCAAAATCTTCACGGTCACAGGCACTCATGCTGTCATAGTTAAAGTAATGTTTTGGGGGTGGTCGTCCTACATAATTTAAAGTGTGGTGAGTGAGGAAAATGTGAGGAAATACCCTTTTGAAACTTCAGCGTCTACGCCTATCGCCTTGGGTAATTTAGTTAATTTACAAGGTGTGAATAACAAAGTGTCTTTAAATTGAACATTTCCTCCTATCTGCATCTGTATAAGCTTGTTTCCTCTTTTCAAGGGATCACCTGTCAATATCTCTGGGGCCTCGTGTTCAAGCAGCTCCTTATAAAGGAATTGTACATCAAATTTTGCGGCGTTATGGCCAAAAATATAGTCATTTTTTTAACTGGTCCGCTAACTTGACAATAAAGTTCACAAATATTTTCACGGGAATCTCTTGCAGACACCTTAAAAATGTTTGTTCGTTTACCACATTTGCGACATTCATCACACTCGACGTTCATGCACTCGTCACAGATAGTCTGGCGCTTACAAGTAAATGTGGGATAACGTCTTTTGTTTCAGGGTTTGTGTAAGTCTCTTTGTCGTAGTATACAGTTATGCAAGGTTTAATTTAGGCTTAGCATCTTTCATATAGCGAATGTGCTTTATACCATCTGACTTATATTTCTCATAACATACAGTACAACAAATTTCATCACATCTATGCCCGAACTCCCGCTATCATTCAGCGTATGAAACATACAGCACTCGCAAATTCTCATTTTCCTACACTTTCCATTTCATTTATGGAATTCAAAACAGGTATTATTGAAAAACGTGCGTCTACATACATTACAATCCCTTTTCTCAGCTTCAACTACTCGACTTTCACATTTGGGGCTTTTACACTGCTCGCATACCATGTGACAATCCTTACAATGTTTCAACAGATCATTCGTAAAATCGAGACAAAGCTTACAAAATCGTGATGCCTGCCATATTTTCGGCTTTTATCATAACTCGCGTAAAGAGCCCTTATATTTCGAATGGGGAGATACGTTGTCCCCGACAAACCTAAAATAAGTAGAGGCTTTGTACGTTCACTCACACAGCTTTTAAAAACATACACAGTCCTACGACGATCATCCAACCCAAATACAACTATACGCACATCCATTTCCTGCTCCACCCTTCTCAACTCTTCAGGCCCCATATCACAATCAAATTCGAGCTTACAGTCTGTGGCCAGTTTACGTGCACACTGCACAACACTCAGCAACGAAATTTTTTTGACAGCTGTATTTAGTGCAGTAAACATATGAGCCGAGACTATTGCTATAAAACCGCAACCGCGATTGAGGTTTGTTTGGTTTCTGAATAATTAATAACTACCAAAGTTAAGTGTATAAGGTGTGGTCGTATTTCCCGCAACATGGAAAACGTGGTCTATATCTATCGTGAAGTTGTCCATATTAAATTCGGTACTGCTTTGAGAGGCCTGCATTATGCGCCCCAAAATGTACTCCACATCTTTGGCAGCCAGACATCTATAGGGTATTGCTACTCAAAAATCGTCTCTATCTCCATCATCTGACCCGAACCCGAGGGACAACTGGTCCTGGCTTCACGTCCCTCACTGCTCTGAAGGGCAAACTCCACAATACGCTGAACTACGCACCGCACTCCGTGTTTAACACCGCTGCTATACATAGATCGCGTCGACCCTGACTACGTACCGGTTTCTAGTCAGGGCTGGGGTGAGGGTGGCGCTGCGCACCATCTCGAATAATATGCTACTGTCTACAGATTAAGGTGTTGCTGACGAGGTGGCAGAGCGGGGGGGTTAGTGAATAGGAATAAGTGGGTACAGCTTTATTTGTAGAAGGAGCTATCGTAGGGGTTGTACCGTAAGACGTAAAGGGCTGGTGTTCTATTACATTTTCAGAACTTACTCTGGGTCTAATGGCCGACGCACTCGTGGAGAGTTGTACACGCTTTACACCTGACGTGGAAGGTGTTTCAGCAACGTGTATGTTGTCATGCACCCACTTCCTTCTCGAATTGTCGAGTTGGGGTGCTACAGTTATCGTTGCTGAGATTTCCGGAACGCGAGCGAGGGTGATGGTGCAGTTTGTAGCCTCAACAACAACCACGCTATCGTCGGTATCATCAACTTTATCTGCAATAACTACGATGGGGACATGTTGCTGGTAAAGTATCTCATTCTTGTCATCAGTGGGGAAGAAAAAAATCAGGACTGTATAATATAAGGAGCATCACTTAAAATTTTATTATATTTTGTAAGTGTTCCACTTGAGAGTGTGACGTGTTAGAGATGGATTCGTAGAAAATTTCAGGTTCACGAGCCCTTCTACATGCATTATATCCGGCCCTACAGGCTGTGGCAAAACCGTGTTTATGCTTAAAATCATTAAAGATAAGGACGAACTGTTCTCAAATTTTGTACATAAAGTTATATGGTGTTATTCGACATACCAAGCCGTATTTAACGAGTACCAAGATCGATGTTAGTTCGATAAAGGGAAATGAGCATACAGTCATTGTAATTGACAATCTCATGTTGGAAATGGATAAAACGTTTGCCGAGACATTTACAGTGTTCTCCCACCATCTTAACATAAGCGTATTCGTCATCAATCTGAATCTATTTTTCAAAAATAGATACATGCGTGATGTATCGCTAAATACACAATATCTAGTCTTATTCGCACAACGTAGAGATGTGGCACAAATTCGGGTATTAGCCAATCAATGTTCCCGAATCAGCGTAAGGAGTTTCTGGAAGTTTATAAAGAAGCTACAAGCCTACGTTACGGATATTTGGTTTGTAACCTTCACCTTCACGTTTAGCCCAATTTAGGCTGAAACGATGTATATCCCAGAATGACAAAGAGGTTAAAGAAATACCGTGAATTAATAAAAATCTATCACTGGCTGCCACGGACTCTCTAACACGTGTTTGTTAAAACTATTGATTCCGACTTTTTAAAATGCCTCTGCGAAATCTGTCTTAATGTTATAAAATGCAATGTACCAATGAAACCCTCTCAGAAGTCTCGCTTACGTTGATACAAGAAAATAATACACGCACTCGCTCGTAAAAGTCAAACTGTGGAAAAAAAAAAGCGAATTATTGTACAAAGAAGGGGTTCATTTCTACCCATCTTATTTTCAGTAGTCGAGATTCCACACGAGGTGTACGCTTCACTACAAAACACAAAGAGCCCAGATACGGTTCTAGAATCCGGTAAAAGCAGGCTTAAAAGAATGGAAAGTGTATTGGTGGACCTATTAAACAATGAAAATCTCCTGATGAGAAAAGAATCTTATACTAAGAAGCTCTGCAGAAATTTCTTCATGAGTACGAAAATTATAAGAAACCGGTGGAGTTCTCCGTAGTTGTCAAACATGGGGGCGACACTGATCATGGCACCGTAAAGAACAACGGTGCGAGTCCGCAACATCTCGAACATGTATTAAAAAATAGTCTCCCTCATACATTGAGGAATAAAGGACTAAGTCTTTATAATCTATTGAGTGAGGAACCCATTAAACAATGGTCCGATACAGGCGACGTTGTTTTTGAAGGGTCAAAGGTACAGGGTTCGAACATCATTGATATCGTACATGATTTGGTTAGAAAGTGGAATAGGCCATTACCAGTAGGAAGGGAGCATATTAAAGCTAGACTATAGCAGATAAATATCCCCAAAACACTGATAGGTAACCATAACAGGTTAAAAGACTTGAGGCAAGTAACGCATGTACCACAGGTGAACACGCCCTCGACTATGGTGGTGGCATCTCTGAAGAGGAAGACGAAGAGACCAACCAGCAACGCCCAACCCTACCCGCGCGCCTCTAAAATACGCAAATGGCCAACATATTAAAAAAAAGTTATTATGACATTTCAAATCCACCCTCCTACGAGTGTGTTAATAGACTGTACAGAGGCGTTTATAATGAGGGAATAGAGAAATAAGATGTTGAGAGGTTTTTGCGTGATCAGGACGCTTATACACTTCATAAACCGGCGAGAAGAAGGTTTAAAACTGCCAAAACAGTAGCCGCATCGATTGATTTTATTTGGCAGGTTGATTTAACAGACATGCAAAGGTATTCATTCGGTTTATAATGGCGGCTATAGATACATTCTATTCATAAAAGATGTATTCTCTAGATATTTGTTGTAATTGCCCTGAAAAATAAGTCGTCTGAAACAGTGGCTAAAGTTACAAAAGCGCTGATGTTGAAGGAAAACATGATTCCTGTCTATTTTTGTACGGACATGGGGAAAGAATTTATAGGCCGAAATTTGAGAACATGTTGCCAGAGTTTAATATCAGTTATTACACTAGCAATTCTGTGCATAAGGCATCTTTAGCCGAAAGAGTTCAGCACCATAAAGGAGCGCAAGCATCGCTATTTCACACATAAAAACACACAGATATATAGACATTCTGGAGTCGCTGGCCTCATCTTACAACCGTTCACACCACCGTACGATTGGTACATCACTTAACGAAATTTTAAAAAGAGGTATGCATACAGACCCTGAGGTGAGAAAATATAATCGTAGAGCACCACCACGCTCTGCGAGTTTCAAAATCAATGGTTATGCAAGACTGTCGCGTTCGGGGAGTAAAATCGCGAAAGGATTTAAGCAAGATTGGACTCGTGAGATTTTTAAAGTTAGAGCTATGAAGCCTAAAGAGGAAGTGATGATGTATTACTTTGAAGATTTGAATGTGGAAGAAATTGCATGGGGCTTTTATGGCGACGAGTTGCAGAAATTGATTGCGGTGAGTTGCAGTACTACAGTACAAAAGTAATACTAAGTCGGGGGCATTATGACACAGCCGAGGATATTGTGAGAGACTTAAATGGGAGTCTCAAAAGTTCAAATCTTAAGTCTGATTTAGTATACGAAATCGTAATCAAAGATAAGTCGGGGCATAGTTTTTTGTCAAAATCGAAGGCTAACAAAAATATTAGACAAAGTACTGTTCAAAATTATACTTGGGGGCAGATATGTTCTAGCCTTCCAAAGAGATGCTTTTCACGAGTCACAACATGACTTGTGTAGTTTATTGTACCAGCTAAAATTGGCGAAATTGCAATCTGGAGACCTTCCCCCCGGACATGTGTTATATTTACAGCAATATCGTGGAGCATTAGTTTGTTGGTGACACCCAGCCGCGATTGCTGCATATCGCTCACATTCCCAATCCTAGAGGAAAGAGCTTGAGCACTGCAACCGATAAGCCTCATTATGTCAAAGTCGCAATTAACCAACTAACCAGTATCTCAATATATATAAGAACGATTGAGGGAAAAAAGTTTCCATTCAGTGACGGGGCTTAACAGTGAAGCTTCACTTCCCTCGTACTGCGATAGAATGACCCAAAGGCCATTCACAGTCTAGCGAGGGGTCAGTTATCAGCGTGGGAGCGGGATTGGGTCCAATTTTTTCAACTATATTGCGTACGGCTGTCCACTTGCTGAAAAATGATGCCAGATACCTTGGCGGGAAAGCATTACACTCAGGTCTTAACACGGTAGAAGATATAATGGCAGGGACTAAACCTAAAGAAGCTCATAAAACATTTAAAACGTACACGGGACGAAATTATCAAAGATGCAAAGAGAAAAATGCGTGGTGGCGAAAATAAAAACCGGAAGAAAAAGTGCACTGTACGGAGGAAGAAGAAGAAGGGGTTGCCAACTCGTGGTGTTAAACGTAAAAGGACATAAAAAAGAAATGTCCTAAGCGCATGAAACCTATGGTTGACCACTTTTTTAACTGATATAAGCTAAGGCTGTTGCACTCAGGGATCATAGACTGATTGCTACTTGCGGAGAGAGGTATCACTATTTCTGACGCATCATGGAACGCTTCATCCATCCGAGTAGTTCGCAGTGTTATAAATCCGAGCTAGCCCTCTTTGATAGAACACAACTACTTTATTACAGTTAACCTGCTAAACACTATTAGCTCCCCGAATGCTTCTATAAAATTCGTGATCCCCTGCTCAGGCCCTAACTTTTTTTACCCAAGCTGTGTGCACATGTACGCTAAACTACGAATAGCGCATTCAGCTGGGTCGGATTGCGAAAGGGACTACGTCGTATATCCAGAGACGAACTTCCTATACAACATAGTCAGTGTGACGTGTATTTAAATCAGGCCAACATCTCGGCTGGGTCTGGGTACTACCACCTACGATCCTATCTGGAAAATATGTTGGTGTAAAGTATTGTTTGGGGGAAGGTAGTCCTACGTAATTTAAAGTGTCGCTAGTGAGGCAAGTGTAAGAGAAATACCCTTTGAAATTTCGTCGGCTACACTCATCACTCGTGTTCAAGCTGTTCCTTATAAATTAACTGTGTGTCAAATTTTGCCCCGTTATGGGCAAGAATATATACAGTCATTTTTTTTAACTTGTCCGCTAAATTGACAATATAGGATAGAAAGCGTTTCACAGGGCTGTCGTGTGCGATCGTTTTAAAAACATTTGTCCGTTTACCACATTTGTGATACTCATCACACTCAACCTCCATGCACTCATCATAGATAGTCTGGCTTACAAGTAGATGTGGGATAACCTCTTTGGTTTCAGGGTTTGTGTAAGTTTCTATATCGTAGTACACGGTTATACAGGGTTTATTTTTAGTTTAGCATCTTTCATATAATATACATGCTTTACTCCATCCGCCTTATATGTTTCATGACATGTAGAACAGTGAATTTCATCGCATTTATGTTCAAACTTACCCCAATTATTCATCATATGAAACATACCACATTCACAGATTCTCATTTTCCTGCAAGTGCCAATTGACTTATGGCGCTCAAAGCATTTATTTTTGAAAATGTACGTCTACACACATTACATTCCCTCTTCTCAGCTTCAACTACACGACTTTCACATTTGGAACTTTTACACTGCTCACAAACCATGTGACATTCCTTACAATGTTTCACTATATCATCCGCAAACTCGAGACATCCCTTACACAAATCATGATGCCGTCCATATTTTCGACTTTTATCATAACTCGCGTAAAGGTTTCTTATATTGCGGATGGGAAGATACGTTGTTCCTGACAATCCTAAAATAAGTAGAGGTCTTGTACGATCTCTCACACCGCTTTTAAAAACAAACAGTCCTACGACGATCATCCACTCCAAATACAACTATACGAACATTCATTTCCTCCTCTACCCTTCTCAGCTCTTCAGGACCCATATTACACTCAAACGCAAGCTTACAATCTGAAGCCAGTTTACGAGCACGCTGCACAACCGTAGGCAACCAAATATTTTGACCCGGATATTTAGTACAGTAAACATATGGGCTAAGACTACTGCTATAAAGCCGCAACCACGCTCGGCGTTTATATGCTTTCTGTAAATAGCCTGAGAATTGAAGTTAAGAGTATAAGGTGTGGCACTATGACCCGCAACCCGGAATACTCTGTCAATATCTACCGTGAAGTTGTCCATATTGAAGGTTGTACTACTTTGAGAGGCCTGCATTATACGGCCCAAGATATATTCTATATCTACATCGGCCAAGCGTCTGAATGGTATTACTACCCAAAAATCATCTACTTCCTCGTCAACTGACCCGAACCCGAAGGACAACCTCGCCGGACTTCACATTCGTCGCGGTTCTGAAGGGCAAACTCCACAATACGTTGAACTACGCGCCGCAGTCCGTGTTCAACACCGTTGCTATACAGGGTTCCAGGGGTCGACCTTGGCTATATACCGATTTCTAGTCAGGGCTGGGGTGGGGTTAGCGGTGCGCACCAGTTCGAATGTTATACCTTCCTCTACAGCACGAGAAGCTGCTGGTGTGGAGGATGTACCCGGAATTGAACAGGAATAAGGGGGGTACAAATTTAATTGAGGAGGGAGCAAGCGTGGAGGTTGTGTCATAAGACGTAGAGGGCTGGGGTCTATTACTGGCCCTCTTTGAACTGCCACGTGGTGGAGGTGTCGCTGGTGAAGGTTCGTCAGCTGGGCGGAGTCTGTAACCACAACTACACTGTCATCGGGGTCGTCTGTAATATCGACGATGAGGTACTGTACCTCATTGTCATTCAGGGTTCTGTGGAAGGAGAGGCAAAACAAGAATATAAGGAGCAACACTTAAATTTTTATTATATTTTGTAAATGTTCCATTTATGGGTGTGACGTGTTAGAGATGGAATCTGTAGAAAAATTCAGGTTCACGAGCCCGTCCACGTGTATTATATCTGGCCCTACAGGATGTGGTAAAACTGTGTTTATGCTTAAAATCATTAAAGATAAGGGGAAGATGTTCTCAAAATTTGTGCATAAAGTAATATGGTGTTATTCGACGTACCAGTCAGTGTTCAAAGAGTACCAAGATGATATTTTGTTCCACAGAGTGTATATGACGTTAATTCGTTAAAGGGAAATGAGCATACAGTCATTGTAATTGACGATCTCATGTTGGAAATGGATAAAACGTTTGCCAAGACATTTACAGTGTTATCCCACCATCTTAACATAAGCGTATTCTTCATCAATCAGAATCTATTTTTCAAAAATAGATACATGCGTGATGTGTCTAGTCTTATTCGGCAACGTAGAGATGTGTCACAAACTGGGATATCAGCCAATCAAATGTTCCCGAATCAGCGTAAGGAGTGTTTGGAAGTTTATAAAGAAGCTACAAGTCAACGTTACGGATATTTGCTTTGTGACCTTCACCCGCGAAACACGTTTAGGGTGCTTCTAAGAACGAATATATTCTCAAACAAGCCTAAAACGGTGTATATTCTAGAATGACAAATAGGCTGAAGAAATACCATGAATTAATAAAAATCTATCAACGATTGCCCCGGGCACTGCAACAGATGTTTGTTTAAAATATCGACTTGGACTTTTTAAAATGCATCTGTGAAATCTGCTTAATGTTATAAAATTTAATGTACCAATGAAATCCCCTCAGAAAGCTCGCTTACGTCGTTAGAAAAACATAACACGTGCGCTCGCTCGTAAAAGTCAAACTGTGGGGAAGAAAAAGCGAATTATTGGACAAGAGGGAGATCATTCCTCTGCATCTTATTTTCAGTTTTGGGACCTTTACTGAATAGGTTAATATAATGAAGAAAGTGGTAGTGATTCCACACGAGGTGTATACTTCAATGCAAAGTTCAAAGAATCCAGACACGGTTCTAGAACCCCGTAAAGGCAGGCTTAAAAAAATGGAAAGCGAATTGATAGACCTATTAAACAGTGAAAAGTCACCTGATGAGAAAAGGCTCTTATACCAAGAGGCTCTGCAGAAATTTCTTCATGAGTACAAAGATTATAAGAATCCGACAGAGATCCCCGTGGTTATTAGACAGCGCGAGCAACGATGAGCATGGTGACAGGATCTGAGGCCGACGTTAGAGATGACCAAACAAAGAATAACGGAACGCAACACATCGATCATGTATTAAAAAGCAGTCTCCACATATATTGGATCGAACATCGTCGACATTGTCCACGATCTGGTGAGAAAGTGGGACAGGTCCTCACCATCAGGATGGAAGTATATTTAAAGCAAGACTACAAGAAATAAATGTACCCAAAACATTGATAGGAAATCTGAATAGGTTAAAAGACTTGGAGCAAGTCTCGCATGTGCCACAACTGAGTACGCCATCACCCTCAACGGTAGCATCTCTGAAGAGGAGAAAGAAGAGACCAAACAACAACAGCCAACCCTATCCACGTGTCTCTGAAATACACAAATGGCGAACATATTAAAAAAACGTAATTATGACATTTCTATCCCAGCCTCCTATGGCGGTGTTGATAGACTGTACAGAGGTGTTTACAATGATGGAGTAGGGAAAAAAGATGTTGAGATGTTTTTGCGGGAGCAGGACGCTTATACAGTTCATAAACCGGTAAGAAAAAGGTTTAAAACAGCCAGGACAACAGCGGCTTCGATTGACTCTATTTGGCAAGCGGATTTAATAGGCATGCAACGATATTCAGTATATAATGATGGCTATCGCTACATCCTATTCATAATAGATTTATTCTCTAGATATCTGTGGCTAATTCCTCTGAAAAATAAATCGCTGAAACAGTTGTTAAAGCCACCAAAACGCTACTGTTAGAAGAAACCACGGTTCCAGCAGGGGCGGCTTCTTAATGAATGCAAGGCATGCACTGCATGCGTAAATAATATACCAATGAATTTAAAATTATTATTTAAGTTAAAAAAATAAAGTTAAAATTATTATTAATATTATTAATATAATATTGGTTCTATCCTCGGTTACTACATAACTCATAAGAATACCATAAAAGACAAAATAACTTATCTAATATGTACTACACTGTAATGCATGTGACTGCATGCGTAAGTAAAATTACCACGAGCCGCCACTGGACCGTTCCAGTCTATTTTTGTACTGATATGGGGAAAGAATTTATAGGCCGAGCTTTTAGAACATGTTGGCAGAGTTTAATATTAGTTACTACACTAACAATTCTGTACATAAGGCCTCTTCAACTGAAAGAGTTCAACGTACCATAAAGGAATGCATACATCGCTATTTTACACATAAAAACACATACAGAAATATAAACATTCTGGAATCATTGGCCTCGTCATACAACCGTTCACACCATCGCGCGATTGGGACAACAACTAACGAGGTTTTAGAAAGAGGTACGCACACATAGTGTGAGGTGAGAAGAGATATTCGTATAGCACCGCTACACTCTACACGCTTCAAAATCAATGATTATGTAAGACTATCGCGTTCGGGAAATAAATTTCTGAAGGAATTTGAACAAGGATTTTTAAAGTTAGGGCTATGAGACCTAAAGGCGAGATAATGATGTATTACGTTGAAGATTTGAATGGCGAAGAAATCGCAGGAGGTTTTTACCGCGAGGAGTTCTAGAAAGTAACATTTCATTTAGGAAAAAATGTGTTTAAAATTGAACAAATTTTAGGCAGCAGAGATTCAGGAAAGAGAAAAATGTACTGGTGAAATTGCTAGGGTACCCAGAAAGCTTCAACACCTATATAAAAGCTGATGCAATAATAAAGCTTAAATAGTATGCAACGTGGCGCCCACCCACTTCTATGTCACACTCCCGTCCTCTTCTTCTCTGTCTGTACATCATAACAACACACTAGCCAACTTTGTAACAGAACTCCATGGGCCCATTGAATTGGAACGTGATTCGTATGAGGTGGGGCTATGCGAAATTCAGCTATCCACCAGCTTCTTAAGTATTGATTCTAAAGAACTCGTTTTTACGGTTCTTAGAGATCGTGATGAGTGTGAAAAGGCAGGGGTAATTAGGGATGAAACCATGCGTGCCGCTGGGAGTCGGGAGGCCATGTATTACACTGCAGTAGTAACACTAGGCTCGGGTCGGTATGGAGCTGCCGAGGATGTTGTGAGAGACTTAAAAGGAAGTTTAAAAAGCTCAAATCTTACGGCTGATTTAGTATACGAAATCGTAAACAAAGAAACCCCTGCACATACTCTGACCCTAAAATCACAGGATAATAGAAATATTAAAGACAAAGGCTTCTTCCAAATTATAACCTAGGGCCGATATGGAGCAGCGTTCCAAAAAGGTGCCTTTCACGAAGCACAACATGACATGTCCAGCTTAATGTATCAGTTGAAATTGGAGAAATTTGGTGGTGGCTATCCATCCCCAGACATGTGCTATATTTATAGCAATATCGTGGAGGATCAATTTGTTAGGGATACCCAGGCGCGTCTGCTCCGCATTGCACACATTCCCAACCATAGAGGGAAGAGCTTGAGCATTACATATGACAAGACCCATTATGTGAATGTTGTGACTCATCTATTAAGAAATATCTCAATACATCAGGTTGTAACATAAATTCTGCTCGATTAGAAAACGAACGATAGGTAATAGAATAACCTCAAGATAATGTGAAATAGTTTTAGAAATGTTACAAAATACACGCGGCGACAGGTTCGCACAGGTTTTATCACGATACAGAATGATACAGAATGACTTAGGCTAGTGTAGACTTAGGCTAGTGTAGGATTAGGTTAATGAATATTTTCTCTGATGTTTTTCATACAGTTACAACGCCACCCCTACCATATTACAGTAATTGAAAAAAACATGGAGCTCACGAAAGAGCATTTTCGACATGTGATGCTGTATGAGTTCCATAAAGGATCTAATTCTAGTGAATCCGCAAAAAAACATTCAAAGAGTTTATGGAAATGATGTTGTGAGCGAATGGATGTATAGGAAATGGTTTGAGAAGTTCAGAAATGGAGACTTCAGTCTGAAAGATTATCAACGAACAGGACGACCAAATGAGTTAGATGAAGAGTTGCTGAAAGCAACAGTAGAGGAAAACCCAACGGTAACTGTAAGAGAACTTGGCCTGCAACTCGGCGTTAGCCATATGACCATTCATCGTCATTTGAAGCTGTTAGGAAAAGTAGTGAAGGTTGAAAAATGGGTTCCGCATGATTTGTCACGAGCGAATCTTCAACATCGAATCGATATTTGCACATCACTGCATTCTCGGCAACTGCAGGCACCGTTTTTTAATCGGATCGTCACTGGGGATGAAAATGGTCCCCTATAGCAACCGACATCAGTGGATTAGCCGTGAAACAAAGCCTGAACTTCAGCCAAGGAATGGACCCCATCCAAAGAAAATTTTGCTATGCGTTTGGTGGGATATGCAAGGAATTATTCATTTTGAGCTTCTGCCAGATAACCAAACAATCACAGCTGAAGTCTACTGCCAACAACTCCAACGATTGAAGATGGCATTACAAGAAAAACGTCCTGCATTAATTAATCGGAGAGGTGTTCTATTCCACCAGGATAACGCGCGCCCTCACACTGTTCGAATCACCACTACCCACTTGGAGGCATTTGGTTGGGAAAATATGCCTCATCCACCTTATTCTCTGGACATCACACCTTCAGACTACCATTTATTCAGTCAGAAGGCTGCAACACCACCTAGATGGACAAAAGTTGCAATCCAGGGAAGTTATCGAAAACGAAGTGATCGCTTTTTTTAACTCGAAACCAAGAGATTTTTACGAACGTGGCATAAAAAAAATTTCTGCAGGTGGAAGGAGGTTATAGAAAAAGAAAGGAATCATATTGATGATTAATTTGTCATTGTCATTTAATTTTTGTTGTGGATAAACTAAAAATTCGAGCAAATTTGTCCTTATAAGACCTTTAATTTTTGTTCTGAATGAACTAAAAAATCGAGCAGGATATATGTAGCAACTTTATATATAAGAATGATCGAGGGAAAAAAATTTCCCATTCGGTGATGGGAGCTTAACAGTGAAGCTACTCTTTCATCACACTGAGTTATAATGACCCGAAGCCTTTCACAGTCAATCAAGGGGTGAGATATCAGCGTGGGAGTGGGCTTGGATCCATTTTTTCAACCATACTACGCACGGTTGTCCCATTGCTGAAGAGGGGCGCCAGATACCTCGGGAGGAAAGCATTACTGTACTGTGTACAATCAGGTTTTAACGAGGTAGAAGACAATGGCGGGGGCTAAACCTAAAGAAGCTATAAAAAACATTTAAAACTTACACGGGATGAAATCATCAAAGATGCAAAGAGAAAAATGCATGGTTGCGGGAAGAAGAGGGCTGTCCAGAAGAAGGGGTTACCAACACGTGGCGTTAAATGTAAAAGGACATCGAAGAAGTGTTCTAAGTGAATGAAACCTATGGTTGATCATTTTTTTTTAACTGATATAAGCTGAGGACATTGCTCTCACGAATCATAGGCTGATTACTACTTGTCGAGAGAGGTGGCACTATTTCTGACTCGTCATGGCACACTTTATCCATCCGTGTAGCTCACAATGTTGTAAATCGGAGCTGTCCCTCTTTGATATGCCCCCAACACAAGTTTCTATTGAGCTCAGCGACTTTATTAAAATTAACCCATTAAACACTATTAGTTCTCCGAGTGCCCCTATAGAATTCGTGATACGCAGCTGTAATCCGAGCTGCATGCACATGTACGCTAAACTACGTATAGCCCATTCAGATGGAACGGACTGCGATGATAAATATGTTGTATTTCCCGAAACAAACTTTCTACACTCCATATTCAGCCAGTGTGAGGTGCATTTAAATCAGGTCAACAGCTCGGCAGGAACGGGTTATTATCACCTCCGAGCCTATCTGGTAAATGTCCTCAACTTTTCAAAAGAAGCGAAAGATACCTTTTTAACTGCTGAGGGCTATTATCATACTAAAGACGAAAGTAGTATAAAATTCTAAAAAGATATATGAATGCTATGGACGTCTGCATACAGACTTCACATTCCAGGAGAAACTGCTTATGAATGGGGTGGATATGAAATTAAAGCTCACCCACGAATCCTTAGATCTGTATAAATTTGGGACCTGATCAAGAAGAGGGCGCAAAACCCGTTGTGATTCACATTATAGAAACATATCTCGGTGTGCGTCGAGTGAAATTAAGCTCTACTAAACAATTAGAAATTGAAAAAAATTTAATACACGCAACAGTAAATATCCAATTAACAGAGTACAGATCAAACTATACACGGTGCCCGTAGGGTTGGCCTCAAAGCATCTAGATAACGTGGCCCTGGGAGTTCTACCTAAAAGGTTATTAATTGGAATGCAGGATCACGCTTCGACGAATGGAAAATATAAAAAGAACGCCTTTAAATTCGAGAATTTCGGCCTTAAAAATATAACTCTATACGTCAATGGCGTTGCGTTGGGTGGGACTATGGACACGAACTACTCATCAGACACTGTGTTCCCGTTTTGCGCGAGAGCTTATAGTAATCTGGCCC
>JAJOZX010002718.1:477500-592500 GCA_023014485.1 Bathynomus jamesi
CTATTTTTATTATAAAGTTATATTAATATTTTTTGTAATAAGGTTTAAAGATATATTTGTCTTAAAGATAAATTTATATTGAAATAAAATAATTGGATAAAAGAGGAAAAATTAATAAGTTACCCCGAAATAGGATCTATTTGGGTGAAAGACGAGAAATGAAATAGTTATCCCAAAATACAATCTATTTTTAATATGAAGTTATATTAATATTTTTTGGGAATAAGGTTTAAAGATATATTGGTGTCTTAAAGACAAATTTGTATTGAAACAAAATAGTAGCGTAAAAGAGGAAAAATTAATAAGTTATCCCGAAATAGAATCTATTTTTATTATAAAGTTATATTAATATTTTTTGTAATAAGGTTTAAAGATACATTGGTGTCTTAAAGACAAATTTGTATTGAAACAATAAATGGGTGAAAGACGAGAAATTAAATAGTTACTCCGAAATGCAATCTATTTTTAATATAAAGTTATATTAATATTTTTTATGTTATAGTTTAAGGATAAAAATGTATATTAAAGATAAATTTGTATTGAAACATAATAATTGGCCAAAAGAGGATATATTAAGTAGTTACCCCTAATTTCATTTCTATTTTGTTTTAAAAATAATATTAATGCTTTTTATGTTATAGTTTAAGAATAAAATTGTATATTATGGTGAAAATTTGTTTTGGCATTAAACTTAGTTTATCTTATTCGATTTGGCCTCGTGGTGTTCCACCATGAGAAGCTCAATAATGTGTCACCCTCTTTTCGAGACCTTGTCGGTCTACCCCGTGGCCCCATAAACGTATTTGTTTATGCTTAATAGTTCTCTGTATTGGGTCGTATTTAGAGACCTTGTCGGTCTACCCCCTGGCCCCATAAACGTATTTGTTTATGCTTAATAGCTTTGTCTATTAATTGGGTCGTATTTTGAGATCTTGTCGGTCTACCAGGAGCTGGTAAGTAAAAGCCGTGGGTAAGGTGGGTTTCGTTAGGTGATGGAAAGCTATACTTAGACGATTGGTGGTTGTGGTGCTATGGTGGTGGTTGTGTATTCTTTTCGTGTGGTGGTTATGCTCGTATATGTTTTACTATTGGGGCTTTACATGCATCTGTTTATATACGTTGTGTTGTGTGTGTGTAATAATAGGGATTCTATGAGCGTATATAGTCGGGAAGTTTGTGTGCGCTTTTTGGCTGTTCAAACGATATATACACTGTGCCAACTAGCTGATAATGCCTGGAGGCACTGGCTGCTTAAGCTATCATAACTGGCGGATTTCGAGTTCTAAGCCAAGTGATTCTACCTGAGTTCTCATTAAGCGTCTGCATCTCGCAGACGCAGGATGCTTTCTTCCTCTCTCTCTTAGGTTAGGTATACCCCTTTGGGGGATGAGGCCGTCCCATTTTCTCCCCCAAAGAGGTTAGGTGGACTCCCCCAGCAAGCTTGCTGGAGGAATTCCCCCCCCCTTTTTGCACCTTGGGGGTGGTGTAGGGGTTGGCACCTTGCAACAAGGGGGTGGCACTGGCACTCATTTGATCAATATTGCAATTGCTCTGCACTCGTCCATTTTGTGGGGCATACTATACTACTGCTGTTCTCCTACATCTCTAAGATTCTCCGTTGGACAGTGTCGTTTGGAAGAGGCAATAGTGCTACCTTATTCTCGGCAGAGTCTCCGACCATGCAACGAACTATATCTTTGCAGCAAGGGATAATCAATTTTTCGGCGATGCTGTGAGGTTTTTTTTCCTTTGCTATTCTTAACAATACCATGTATGAGGCGCGTAATGCTGCCTCGTTTTGTTGGCTAATGCTCCCGGATCGATCAAAACATGCTTGCTTCAGTTCCGCTTCTTTTCGTTTGAAGAAGGGAGCGTCCTTATTAACAAGTTCCGTATGGCAGCCACTTAAATGTCTCTTGAGACTTGGCTTTAGTGAATCTAATGAGAACACCTTTTTTTTGCATATAACACACTGAAACAGCTCGATCCCATTTTTTATAATAAATGTAAACCCATTCTCTATGTAGTTTTCGTTATACCGACGTTTCAATTTGTGACGTTCATAATAAAAAGTGAAATTTGGCCAATCTAATTTTAGCATAATATGAAATTGAAAAAAAAACATTAATATATAACACCAAATTCCTTAGTCAATTTATTTAAAAAAAAAAATCACTTCACACTGCTGCTTTGATAACGTTTACGATGTGAAATATTCAGCGAGGCTTATATATCGTTAAATAAAAATTCTAGAAGTTTCTGGCAATGAGCGGAAAAAACGTTTTCAAAGTTTTTTAGAATATTCACTTGAATTATGTCGAAATAAATAGATATAGCGTAAATTTTGTCCATTCCTTCCCGTACCCCCAGGAAACCTTAATACCTACACCTAGTGGTACGCGTACCCGAGTTTGAGAACCCCTGTACTATATAAAAGCAAGTTGTGTGTGATTCTGTCTGTCTGTGATTCTGTCTGTCCGTTTGTTAACTTTTGGGTCTCTAAAAAGAGCTTAATTAATTAAATGATTGGTTGGTTGGTTAATTGAACCCCCAGTAATTGGGGAACCGCAGGCCTCCCAATAACTGGGGGTTCAATTAGTCAATAAAATTATAGAAAAGAACGTAGCCATGAAAATCTTGAGCCTCATATTGTGTCAAGATTTGTGAAGCTTAAGATTTTCATGGCTAAGTTCTTTTCTATAGTTTTATTGACCAATTAATTGAACCCCCAGTAATTGGGGGACCGCAGGCTCCCCAATTACTGAGTAATACGACGAAAAATAAAAAACGATTTGAATAATTACAATTTAATACAATCAGCCCACTCGAAGGAAGTGCTGGGCAAAACAGCTAGTGTATACCGTGTGTGTGTGTGTGTGTGTATATATATATATATATATATATATAAAGTGTGTGTGTGTGTGTGTTTTACCTATTACTAAAATCTTGGGAACCCCCAAAATCTGTCCTTTATTTTTGGAGGGGGCGTGTGCAAAATTCCAAGTAATAGTATAATAAATGTATTTCTATAAATTATGAAAATTTCTGAAATCGGATATTTTTTTAATTGCATTCACCTCTTTCCGTTTGAACAAATACAGTTCATCTTCTTTACTGCAACATAAATTAAACTTTCAGCCCAAATGATTTAAAAAAGAAACGAAAAACTTTGAGGATCACATTTGCGAGACTTGATTTTTACCTCATACATTGATGTAAAATTATTTTCTTTCACTATTCCGCTCTGATAATTTACCAGACTCATTTTTATTCCAGTTTCATGTAATTGCATTCATTTTAATGATGTCAGAAAATTTTTATAACCATATTTCATCAAATTTTCGGATGATTTTAAAAATATATGCAATATATGATACATACACTTCATTCGACATTTGGGACAGTGTGTGTGTGTGTTTGTTTGCCGATTAAGTTGAGACAAAACGAACGAGACTCGCTAGTTTTACGAAGTACCGCTTCGCCCATACACCCATTCCGGGTACGAGCAGCTCGCCACATCATTGTCAAGTATATAATAATAATAATCAATCCTGAGGAACAGAAATTGGCACATCGCCCATGCGAACTAATGCGGCCCATTGCGCTAACTCTTAGATTATTTAACCGGGGTTCAAACCATTTGACTCGAGTGTCTTCACTTCACTTATAGGGAAACGGTATTACCGCTGAAATACGGACGCTGGTCTTGTCAAGTATATAGAAGGTCAGCGCACTAACGAGACTTTCAAATGCACAGTAGTTCATCACTAGTGGAAGCAATATTTTAAGTGATCATATTGAGATGAGTAGTCCAATTGTTTTAGTCGATTCCGTCGTTATTTTGCATTGCTGACGGTCCTCCTTCTTTATATATAATATATATATATATATATATAATAATATAATATATATATGTGTGTGTGTGTGTGTGTGTGTGTGTGTGTGTGTGTGTGTGTATGTTCAAACCTTCTTTCCGTACAGGAGTGAATATCGTTTTCATATTTAAAATGATAGTGCCTCTTATTTTATTTGTGTATATGAAATATTAAAGTTAAAAAATGAATGCACTTCATTAAATATGCATTTAATTAGAGACATAACAAATAACTATATAACATTTTAGTTATAATATAATATGGTTGAAGGTATGATTCATAGGAAATTAGAATCCTAAAACAGCATCAATGAAATTGGAGTTAAAGTAAAACTTACACTTAAAACTGAAGTTAAAAATAATTACAATTATATGTGTATTAAAGAACAAAAGTACGTATTAAAAGTTAGGTTTAGATAACAAAAAACCAACACACCAACTTTCAACGAAGGGTTGATTATATTGTCACGTTTAATTCTGAAAAGCGTACAGAAATGCAACCAGATGAGGTTTCGATAGAGTATGGAAGTACTCTTGGGGGGCATGATGCCCACATTTCCCAAATATTTATTTTTTCGTTGCGAGAAAAACGTGTTACACGACAGTCCTAAAGAATATAACTCGTATTCTACTGATGATATATCGATGGTACTGTTGTTGTTTTTTCAAATCTGAATATGTACAATACGTCCACAGTTGTTACGAATGACTTACATAAACTTCCCTAAGATGAAATGAAATTCACATATTTCCCTTACCTTCTTAATATACTGTAGATATCAAAATACTACGTGTTAGTAATCATTTCACTACCTCAGTTAACTGTGAACTTAACTTTAAAACCTTACGATATAACCGACCTAAACATGAAATATAAATTTCGCACCAGCCAAATATAAACAAAAGCTAATTCTTACCCACCTCAATCGCGCGTATGAAATCTGTTACAATTATCATTTATTTATTTATTTATTTATTTATTTATTGTTTAAATATATATTAAAATGTTTCTGATGAAATTTGCTTTGGGTGAATTTCTCTTAAAAATTCTTAAAACCTTCATGGAATGAAGGCCAACATTCCTAATTTTCAGACACACCATCAATAACATTGTAAGTACTATTCAGAAAGGAATTCATATTTTTGAAGATACCACTGTGGCCATGACCACTGTATTAAAAAAAATTAATCAAAACTGTATGTTTTACTCACAGTTATACATGAAGTCTGTTTTAGCCAAATTAAGTTGTAAAATAAGTTCATTTCTCAGAACAAAAGATAGAATATCCAATTACATATTCATCTCTTCACTGTATTTATACACGCGATGAGTGAAAATCTTTATATATATATATATTTATATATATATATATATATATATAGGGTGTTTCACAACTGGTCTGCCATACTTTCGGGGGTGATATCGAGTAAAAAAGTTAATACAACATTGGTGCTAGTTCCAATCGTTGCGGAGCTACGGACGTTTCAAGGTGCACGGAAAAAAAAAACGAGAGTAATAATCTGATGTAGTTATTGCTACATTTTATAAATGTTCAAAATGTCCACCTCCATTTTCAATGCACAGCCTTGTTCGTTCCAAACAAGAGTCCACTGGAAATTGAATCATTTCGGGGTATTCTCGTATGTAAGCAGCGGCATCCACAATCCGACGCAAGAGTTCCTCTCTCTCGTTTGTACTTTGGTCATGTTAACCATCTCTTTCATAAGGCCCAATAAAAAGAAATTTAATGGGGTTAGGTCCGGAGATCTCGGGAGCACGATATTGGACCAGCGCGACCAATACAACTATTCCCGTACTGCTGATTCAAGTAATCCGTAAAATGACGACCAAAATGTGGTAGATCCACAACGGTTGGAAATAGTACCTATGTTGTATTAATTTTTTTACTCAATATCACCCTTAAATCATCCCCCAAAGTATGGCAGATCGGTTGTGAAGCACTCTGTATATAGAGGGTGTTATCAAATTATGTTTCATAAATTAGAATACATATTCAGGACCGTCAAAGTGAACAAAAAAGTTCCTATGAACATAAATCCGCAATCGCTTCGTTTCCGAGATACACTGCATATTTGCCGACGACGATCCAATTAAAATGAGAGTCATTAAAGTTAATCAAAGTTTATTTACAGCAAGTATTCAAAATGGTTTCCCTGCATCAGAGTACATAATACCTATATGGTTGCGTATTGTTTCTGAATAATCTTAACACGTTGCCACAATTCATCTATGTAATTAACTTCTCTTGCATAAACAACATTTTTTAAATGTCTTGGTCGAAACATGCCTTGCTCACGTAGTCGACGGTCAAATGAAAGAAATGTGGGCATCGATGGTAATCACCTATTAGGATACCTTTCAGCATACTGGCGTTTGGTAGCAGCTATGTTGCCTAGAATCTCTCCTCACACTAGATGCCTATCAGCAAGTTCTTCAAAAGAATACTGCTCCATAACGCTCTGTACATTATATGAGAGTGACACATAAAATGAAGGAAATAATTTCGGTTTCTAAAATGACAATTAACAAAATACTATCAAAAAAAAGAAATTTAGCTATCTAAACAACCAAACAACTACGACTTTCATAAACTTTAATGATTCATTTTAATTGAATCGTTCTCGGCAAAAAAACCATGTATCTCGGAAACGAATCGATTGCGGATTTATGTTCACAGGAACTTTTTTGTTCACTTTGTCGTCCTGAATATGGATGCTAATTTATGAAACAATTTAATAACACCATATATATATATATACAGGGCGTCCCAAAAAAATGTATACACACTTTAACAGCTGATAGCTCAATTGATGTTTCTTTCTTTCCAAGTTAAACCCATTAGAATTAATAATGGCAGTCAGACTAAGCTTTGAACAAAGGAAATTCATTCTAAAATGCTACTGGAAGTGTGAAAACGCAGTTGAAGTGCAAAGACAGTTTAGGAGGGAGTTTCAAACAGATCCACCAACGCGACTTACCATCACTCGAATTAGAGATAAGTTTGAAGCCGATGGAACTGTTCAGAATGTCCACAAGAAGCGTTCCGGAAGACCACGGTCATCGACAAGCCCCACAAAGCAAGAAAGAGTACTGGAAACGTATCACCAAAGTCCAAGAAAATCTGTGCGACAAGCGAGTCGCGAGGTAGGAATTTCAGAATCGTCTGTCCAACGCATTTTGAAGCGCTGTCAATGGAAAAGTTACATTCCAAGATTAGTCCATGCTATTAATGAAGATGATCCGGACCGAAGAGTGGAGTATTGCGAGTGGTACTTGGCACGATGTGGATGTGGATTGGACGAAGGGGTTTCGTAGAATACCCTCCGCGTTCACCAGACCTCACACCACTAGACTTTTTTTTATGGGGATACTTAAAAGACAAAGTCTACGCTATAAAACCTGCAACAGTCGCTGAATTGAGAGCAGCCATTGAACGAGAATGCACACAAATACCAAACGAAATGTTTCGTGATGTTTGCGATTCCATTGCTTCGCGTTATCAGCAGTGCCTGGACCAGAACGGACGTCAGTTTGAAAACAGGCGTTGACAAACAATTAAATAATGTCTGTAGATTCTATTACATTTTGAAAATGAAATGTATTTTAATAAACACTGCCTTTATAATTATTTAAAGTGTGTATACATTTTTTTGGGACGCCCTGTATATATGATGAATAAAACCACGAAGGAAAGGAAACACAGAATGGTGCTCAAGCGCTTTCGTCTAATGACATCCTCAGGAACACTGAAGTACATAAAGAGTTACAGCCTATATATAGGTTACAGAAAAAAAAAATATATATATATATATATATAATAAACGGAGAAATAAAATTAAAATTAAAAATTAAAGGATTGTGGGCGGAGCATACAAATTTGTAAGGAAAAACTATCGATTTTTAGCACAAGATCAAATGAATTGTTTCCAACCAATGTTATTTAAAAAAAAAAAAAAACGATTTTTAGCACAAGATCAAATGAATTGTTTCCAACCAATGTTATAAAAAAAAAATACACATTTTTACTGGAAATCTGCCCGGGTTTTAGCACTCTGCCCTTCTTGTATATAAAAATAAATTGGAAAATAAAAGTTATTAGAGTAGCATACAAGTTTACCAAAGATTTAGCGTTCTACCCTTCTTATCTAAATCTGTTCTGAGGAATTCAAAACAACAGGATCGAGTTGAAAAAGACCTTTGCTTATGTTGAAGTTATTTGTAAGTTCGATAATGGCAGACTCAAGAATATTTCTATTAACAATGTTGCTAGAGTGAAATAAAACTGAAGCATTATTCCAATCAATACAGTGGGATAACTCTGACAAATGGACAAAAAGGGCACTGGACGACTGTCCTGTTCTAACGGAATATTGATGCTGTTTTATACGTGTAAAAAAGCAAGCTCAAAGTGTTTTGAACCTTTCTTCGAAAAACATTAGGGACGATGCAAAAAGTGCCCTTGGATATGGTATGTCCTTTTTTATTATTAAAAAACCTTCGGCTTTACAAATTTGTTACAGTCTCGCTTGTTTTGAAAAACCGTGTAATCTCCCTCAGTATTTGTTTAACATAGTTAAAGGCCTTGTTTATAGTGCGGCGAATAGTAGTTACGAAGATAACTTTCCTAAACGTTTTCGCAATAGCCTCTCACAATTAAAAAAAGATGGGGAGCTCCGTTTTACTAAAGCAGACAAGGCTAACACCATAGTTATTATGGACAAAGTGGACTACATCAGAAAGATGAACGAGCTTCTCCAGGACCCCGCCACATACAGCAAACTTAGGAAGAACACGCAGGATGACGTCATCAAATCATTTAATAGTGGCTTGAAACGCATTCTCAAAGATCATAAGGACTTAATTCCGCTTTTCATGTCCACTTCACCTTCTCTGCCATACCTTTACGGTCTTATTAAAACCCACAAACCTGGCAACCCTATGCGCCCTATTATTAGCTCGGTGGGCTCTATTACTTATAAACTCTCCAAACGGCTTGTCAAAGTCTTGTCCCCCATTCTCGGAACTATCTCTGATTCACATGTAAAAAATTCCATAGATCTTACTGAAAAATTGAATAATGCACGTACTGAAACTAACGATAGATTGATCAGTTTTGACGTCTGTTCACTGTTTACAAAAGTGCCGATTGACGATATGCTTGACTTTCTCTCCCAAGAATTACATAAGTATGACCTGCCACTACCTTCACACATTGTTTTGGAACTTATTAAGCTTTGCATCAAAGACAGTAAATTCACTTTCAATAACGAGTATTATCAACAAGTTTTTGGGATGGCCATGGGCAACCCCTTGTCGCCCCTCCTCTCCAATATTTATATGGAGTTTTTCGAAATTATTTACATTCCGAGAATCCTGGGGGGTGGCATCACTTGGTTGCGGTACATCGACGATATTTTGTGTATCTGGCCCATGAATCGTGACCTGGATAACTTCCTCCTTCAGTTAAATGATCAACTCCCCTCCATTAAGTTTACTTTAGAAGTGGAGCAAGACAATTCAATCCCGTTTTTGGATGTGCATGTACATAGGGAAAGCCCAGGTTTTAAGTTTAGTATCTATCGGAAAAAACAAACCATTTGTCGTACGTACACTTTTACTCGGGACATGACACCAGTCATGAAGAAGGCCATTTTTTCTTCAATGTTTCTCCGCGCCCTTAGGATCGCCAGTCCGGAATACATCGATGCCGAATTAGAAAAAATCAACGGTATTGGAAGTGATCTGTGTTATCCATCTGCGTTTATGGAATCTTGTTTCAACAAGGCAAAACGAACTTTCTATCGTGTCAATAATAACACTCGTACTATGTCAAAAAATATTTTAGTACTTCCATTTTCCCAGGCTTTTTAGGCATTGCTAATGTACTTAAACTTATGGATATTAATGTAGTATTTTCATATAACAATATTGTGAAAAATATCATAGTAAAAAATAGCCCTACCAATAATTCAGGCATTATCTATAAAATTAGTTGTAAACAATGTTGTTCCTTTTACATAGGTCAGACGGGAAAGGATTTGCATACACGTATAAAACAGCATCAATATTCCGTTAGAACAGGACAGTCGTCCAGTGCCCTTTTTGACCATTTGTCAGAGCTATCCCACTGTATTGATTGGAATAATGCTTCAGTTTTATTTCACTCTAGCAACATTGTTAATAGAAATATTCTTGAGTCTGCCATTATCCAACTTACAAATAACTTCAACATAAGCAAAGGTCTTTTTCAACTCGATCCTGTTGTTTTGAATTCCTTCAGAACAGATTTAGATAAGAAGGGTAGAACGCTAGATCTTTGGTAAACTTGTATGCTACTCTAATAACTTTTATTTTTCGATTTATTTTTATATACAAGAAGGGCAGAGTGCTAAAACCCGGGCAGATTTCCAGTATAAATTTGTATTTTTTTTTTTATAACATCGGTTGGAAACAATTCATTGCTAAAAAACGATAATTTTTCCTTACAAATTTGTATGCTCCTCCCACAATCCTTTAATTTTTAATTTTAATTTTATTTCTCCGTTTATTGTATATATATGTATTTTTTTTTCTGTAACCTATATATAGGCTGTAACTCTTTATGTACTTCAGTGTTCCTGAGGATGTCATTAGACGAAAGCGCTTGAGCACCATTCTGTTTCCTTTCCTTCGTGGTTTTATTCATCATAAATATTTTTCACGTGTTACTTTCGTGAAATAATTTTCATTTATATATGTATATATATATATATATATATATATATATGTATATATACAGGGTGGGCCGTAAGTTTCCATACATAGGAAAAATTAAACGTTTGTTTTTATGTTTCAGATACCCTAAGAATATGCGTTTGACGTAAGATCTTGTTTACTGATGAAGCAAATTTTTACGTCAATGGAGAGGTTAATCGGCAAAACATACGTTATTGGAGTAATGCTAACCCTAACTGGCTGAGTCCGACGAAGATGCAAGGTGCCGGTAAAGTGATGGTGTGGGCCGGGATATGGGGTGACAGAATTATTGGACCAATTTTTGTCAGTGGAAATCTTAATGCCGAAAGGTATCTTAACATGTTGCAAGAAGAGATTTTTCCCATCCCTGCTAAACGAGGAAGGTAACTTCCCAGTTTACTTCCAGCAAGATGGAGCTCCACCTCATTATGGTCTTCACGTGCGCGGTATTTGGATCAGCAGTTTCCGGATGCTTGGATTGGTCGGCGTGGTCCTGTGGAGTGGCCTCCCAGATCCCAGATCTCACCCCCCTTGATTTCTATCTTTGGGGGCACTTGAAGGCCATGGTGTATCAGGAAAAGATACGAGACATAAATCATCTAAAGGAACGTATCACCAACGCCATTACAAGCATAACGTCAACTGTGCTAATGCGTGTTCAACAGTGGAACACGTATTGAAATGTGTTTTCAAAACATGGCAACCATGTAGAGCATATTATATAATAAAAATGGTTGTCCAAAAAAATGTTTATTTTTCCTATGTATGGAAACTTACGGCCCACCCTGTATATATATATATATATATATTGGTATGGCGCAAAAAGTGCATGTGGGAGGGGGGAAGGGGGAGGGGAAAAGAGAGAAAAAACACAATTTAATCTGTAATACTAGAAAAGAAATAGGAAGTAGAAAAAGTAGAAAATTAGAGAAAAAGTAGAAATTGAATACAGAGTAACCTAACCTAACTTAACCTAACCTATACTTGAAATTTCGTGTGTATATATACATTATATATGATGAAATATTATATATATATATATATATATATAATATATATATATATAATATATATATATATATATGTTAAACCCTCAGTATGGCCCTGAGTCGGTTCGGAATCGACGGGGGTTACTGGTTAGGAGGCTGCAACGGATATTTCTTCTATAACATTCTAATTCTTTTCGGTCGCCACTCTGTTAAACTCTTGGCTACAGACTCGCCAGACTGTATGCCAATATCTTCTATGGTGCTTGGGTTGTCTCTTAATTTGGGCAAAGGGTCGCCAATTTTTAATTCTCTTTTTATAATACTCTGATACTTTCTCTGATACTAAAATTATCGACTTTTCTGACTAAGTTCTGAAGAGAGCACGGCTCGAAGGGAAAAATAAAAAGTTTCTCTTACGGTAATTTACTTCTTAAAAATATACAGGTACTGCTCTGAATTTACAGGGGTAGAGGTTCGACCTCTTTCGACCATGGCTCAGGCCGGAATCTAAAAATATTAAGAAGGCAAGGGGCCTCTGCCCCCTCCCCGCAGCGAGGCTGCTAACAAGGGAGTCCTAATGAAGTGCTATGATGAAGTGACTTAATCAAGAAGTCTAATGAAGAAGTCTAATGAAGAAGTGCTGTAATTTTTACAAGTACATGTATAATATAAACTTAAATGTTTTGGGGGAGGACAGTTGAAGGTTAAATTTCCCCCCTTTTTAAACACAATCAGATGTTTTGAAAGATTTCAACTAAAAAATAAAAAAAATAAAAATAAAAACTAATTTGTATTTTTCGCCGAGTCTACATTTATGAAGGCGATATCATTTCGTAATAGTACACATAAGTATAAATTAAGTGCACGACTGAGTACGTATTAATTTTGGTTCGTTACAATTACGATTATAATTATGGATTACTCCACATTCGCTTATGATTGTCCATTACAGTTCTATTAAAGTACATTCTTACATTATAAATTAAATCATTACATTTAATTACAGTTTCATTGAAGTACATTACAAGTTATTATTAATTACAGTTTCATTAAAGTACATTACGTTATATTAAATTAAAGTATTACAGTTAATTACAATTAAACAGTTACTATAACTTTGTTTTGTTTTTACAGTGTTTCATATTAATAGACAATTAAGATGTTTAGAAATATAATACAACGTACATGGCACTTACGAGATAATTTATTACGAAATAATATGCTATAATATGTTATGAATTTGAAATCAGAGCGAACGGAGATATTTTATCTTGAGGCTCTCGAATCTGTTGTAGTGAGCGGAATTCGATCTCACTAAGCATTTATTCGAGTTCATCTCGGGAGGTCATATAATTAAAAATAAAAATGAAAAAATAATACGAGAACGTATTTTCGCGTTTTCGAACGAACGCCCAAAGTTTCGCGCTTCACAAATTGACACGAGTAAAAAATGAATATTTAATAAAATTTATATAGGACAATGATCAAGGGAAATCAATGACAGGAAAACGTGACGTATGGATGAATATGGTTGAATAATAATGTTTATACTACATAACATATAAATAATGACTTCTATAGAGTGTTTCGTCCTTAGTATGATGTTAAAGAATTTTCATACATTGAATACTAGATATATGATGAAGGGAGAATGTGACGTCATAGTTATTGAATTTTTACGTATAGTACAAATCATTATTAGGAAGATTTACAAGAACGAATTAGAGACAAAGAGTGGGTAGTAATGACTAAGAAGTACAACTACGGGTTCCAATCCTGTTACATGCAATGTGTATGCATAATCTAGGGTCGAGGGTGAGATGCAAGACAATTCATAATTAATTATAATAACTTCTATAACAAATGGAAAATGGATACGACTAAACTATAGATATGGTAGATCGTAGGGTTGTGACACGAACAAAGATAGGAAGCTACAAGTAAAATTATTATCCAAATCGCGTTAAGCGATTTTGGTTCTTATGTAAAAATGGACATTCGAACATAAAAACTATACGAACATAAGTACGGCATGAAGACAATGAATCCATATAATGATGGTGTAGGAATTGTTCATTGTTCACTTTTTACAGTATTTCCCCCCCTAAAATGGTATTAATACAATAATCTAATACAATTAATACAATACAAATGAGAAAATAACATCCTAACAGGGTACCATTAATACAATACAATTAGAAAATAACATCCTAACTACTTCAAGTTAGATGACGAATTTTTCTTTACATTACAAATTTTTATACAGAACAAGTGAGTTATTATATAATATAAAAGAATTCAAAGATTAATACTTTAATTTTAGACAAACAATTAAGCTAGACAAAGAATGATATTGTTAAATTTTTTTACAAATTTTTATTTTTCTGTGGGAAAAATTATGTACATAATGAATAGAGTAAAAGGGAAAAATATAAATTTTAAAGTTCATGGATTTTCAAGGTTACCATGATAGTACAATTCGTAACTAATTTTATTGACTATTGTAGGTAGAAAATCGAATTACGTAATGGATGATGTATAGACCTGTGGTCTAGTGTGTATTTGGGTGTATTAGGTGCAAAGTGTGTATTTTACAATTTCGAGGGACAGATTAGCTGATAGGATTGTTCAAGTAACTGAATAAATGCATGAACAAAAATTTATATATAGTAAGCAAAAATGCGTAGGACTATATAAATAGCATAGTTAGCACTTACACGCTATGAAATAGTTTATTGTGACATCCAATGATTTTAGCATAAGGTTTGTGTATATATATATATATATAGTGCGCATACATGCGTGTGTATGTGTAGGGATTTGGGAGGTTTTTGAACTAACAAAGTTTAAAAATAATGTATAATAATTTAAGATGGGTTTAGGGTTATAAAATCTTTTAAGTTTAAGTCAATTATTGTTATTGTTATTATTATTATTATTATTATTATTATTATTACAAAATCCTTTAAGCTCAAGGTCAATTATTATAAAATCTAATTACAGGTAAATTTTTCATTAAAAATTATTTTTATATAATAAAAAATATATATTAAAAAGGTTTAATAATTTTTGCATGTTAAGTAGAAAAATTATACTCTTTCGTTGAATGTTGATAGAATTTGAATTATTTGCTTTTTTTTTAATCTGAAAACTTGTTTGCATATAGACAAATACATCTGTTTTATTGTGTAGAAGTTTTATTAAAAATTAAATGACTGAAATTTAGGGTATGTGCGGTCATACGGGTAAATTTCCCGATCGTACAGAGCAGGATAAATTAGGTACATGATCGATTAATTGTTACGCTATTTCTGTCATCATATAATCAAAATAATTATAAAACTCGTTAAAAACTTTTGTAAAAACGGTTTTATTACAAATAATAAATTACATGACTATATATTTATATACGTAACAATGCATGAAAAAGAAAAGACAAATCGGTCAATTTCCTTCTCACAAACAAACAAAAAAAGTTAAACTAAAGACAAACGGGTCAATTCAGGTTGAATTTAATTCTCTTTTACAACAAAAAAAAAGGTTGAATTAAATTCTTTTGAACAACAAAAAAAGGTTGAATTCAATTGACTGCCTTGAAAACTGACTTGGGACTCGAAATAAAAATGACTTGGAATAAATCTCTCTGACTTGGAATAAATCTCTCTGACTTGGAATAGATCTCTCTGACTTGGAATAAATCTCTCTGACTTGAACTCTGTCAAGTATTCTGAACCTAACTTGAACTCTATCAAGTATTCTGAAACTTAAACTGTCTAACTTGAACGCTTGTCAAGTATTCTGAAACTTAAACTGTCTTGCACTTGAACTGCTATCAAGTGAAGATTAACTGAAAATGGAAAATGACTGCACTTGATCTTTATCAAGTGGAGACGATTAAGCTCTGTTTTGGTTGACCCTCTTGGTGCAACCTTCTGACTTCAAAAACTGACTTCAAAAAATGACTTAAAAAATGACTTCAAAAATGACTTCAAAAAATTACTTCAAAAAATGACTTCAAAAAATTACTTCAAGATTACTTCAAGTATCTTTATAAATCTCTGGGGTTTGGTTGTCCCTTTTGGTTACAACCAACTGAAACTGTCTGAAAACTGAAAATGGAACTTGAAACTGCTTCAAGTAACTCTATAACTCTATAAACTCTCTCTCTCTCTCTAATTTGCAAGTCAATTCAATTCAATAATTTGAAAAAAATTGCAAACAAAAATATAAAATGTAAACAACATTTCACTCTGGTATTATTATGTTTGGTACATAAAATAAAATTATTCTATACTGAATATAACAGTGAAAATAACTGTGACAATTGATTCTGTGACAATTGACTCTGTGACAATTGACTCTGTGACAATTTACTCTGTGACAATTTACTCTGTGACAATTTACTCTGTGACAATTAACTTCTGTGACAATTACTGTTTCACTAAAAAAAAGTGTATCACTGGTGTCTGAGGTGTTCACTGTGTTTTGTGTTAATTCTGGCTCCATACTAAATATTAACTGTTAATAATAATGACTTTTCAAATGTTTAGAAATTATTTTAAAAAAGAGTTTTGTACTTAACAAAATTTTCAACGGGCGAAATCCTCAGAGCGTGTCCTGAAGACGTCTTCCTGGCTACTTCTTGGATGAAAACTAGGCGTGGAGAACTTGGAGTCGTGACACACCGGTTCAAGGGTGGATGTTACGAACTAGAAGTCGTGACACGCCAGTCAAATGGTTTTATCCTGATGCAGGTTAATTTCTATTCTTGGCCAAAGAGTGGCCTCTTCTTAAAATAATCTTCTTAAAATAATCTTCTTCTTAAAATAATCTTCTTCTTAAAAATATTCTTCTTCTTAAAAATATCCTTCTTCTTAAAAATATTCCTCTTCTTAAAAATATTCTTCTTAAAAATGTTCTTCTTCTTAAAAATCTTCTTAAAAATCTTCTTCTTAAAAATCATCTTCTTAAAAATCTTTTAAAAATATTCTTCTTAAAATCATTCTTCTTAAAATCATTCTTTTTAAAAATATTCTTCTTAAAATCATTCTTGTTAAAATATTCTTGTTAAAATCTTCTTCTACAAATCTTCTTCTAAAAATCTTTTTCTTATCCTGGTAAAGGGTCGCCACTCTGTTATCCTCCTTCTTATATGTCCCTCTGGGGTCTCGTATCGACGAGGTGTTCTTGTTAAGGGGCAAGGGGCCTCTGCCCCCTCCCCGCAGCGAGGCTGCAGTCCAAAGAAGAGTCTCGTAATGAAGTACTAATCTGAAGTGACTTGATGAAGAAGTCTAATGAAGAAGTGCTGTAATTTTTACAAGTACATGTATAATATAAACTTAAATGTTTTGGGGGAGGACAGTTGAACGTTAAATTTCCCCCCTTTTTAAACACATGATCAGATGTTTTGAAAGATTTCAACTAAAAATAATAAAAAAATAAAAATAAAAACTAATTTGTATTTTTCGCCGAGTCTACATTTATGAAGGCGATATCATTTCGTAATAGTACACATAAGTATAAATTAAGTACACGACTGAGTACGTATTAATTTTGGTTCGTTACAATTACGATTATAATTATGGATTACTCCACATTCGCTTATGATTGTCCATTACAGTTCTATTAAAGTACATTCTTACATTATAAATTAAATCATTACATTTAATTACAGTTTCATTGAAGTACATTACAAGTTATTATTAATTACAGTTTCAATAAAGTACATTACGCTATATTAAATTAAAGTATTACAGTTAATTACAATTAAACAGTTACTATAACTTTGTTTTGTTTTTACAGTGTTTCATATTAATAGACAATTAAGATGTTTAGAAATATAATACAACGTACATGGCACTTACGAGATAATTTATTTACGAAATAATATGCTATAATATGTTATGAATTTGAAATCAGAGCGAACGGAGATATTTTATCTTTGAGGCGCTCGAATCTGTTGCAGTGAGCGGAATTCGATCTTACTAAGCATTTATTCGAGTTCATCTCGGGAGGTCATATAATTAAAAATAAAAATGAAAAAAATAATACGAGAACGTATTTTCGCGTTTTCGAACGAACGCCCAAAGTTTCGCGCTTCACAAATTGACACGAGTAAAAAATGAATATTTAATAAAATTTATATAGGACAATGATCAAGGGAAATCAATGACGGGAAAACGTGACGTATGGATGAATATGGTTGAATAATAATGTTTATACTACATAACATATAAATAATGACTTCTATAGAGTGTTTCGTCCTTAGTATGATGTTAAAGAATTTTCATACATTGAATACTAGATATATGATGAAGGGAGAATGTGACGTCATAGTTATTGAATTTTTACGTATAGTACAAATCATTATTAGGAAGATTTACAAGAACGAATTAGAGACAAAGAGTGGGTAGTAATGACTAAGAAGTACAACTACGGGTTCCAATCCTGTAACATGCAATGTGTATGCATAATCTAGGGTCGAGGGTGAGATGCAAGACAATTCATAATTAATTATAATAACTTCTATAACAAATGGAAAATGGATACGACTAAACTATAGATATGGTAGATCGTAGGGTTGTGACACGAACAAAGATAGGAAGCTACAAGTAAAATTATTATCCAAACTCGCGTTAAGCGATTTTGGTTCTTATGTAAAAATGGACATTCGAACATAAAAACTATACGAACATAAGTACGGCATGAAGACAATGAATCCATATAATGATGGTGTAAGAATTGTTCATTGTTCACTTTTTACATATATATATATATATATATATATTCAGGATAAAAACAAAGACGTAGAGCAAAAAAGTCATTATATTTGGCTGCAGTCGAGGTTTCGGGAAACTCTACCCATATTCAAGGCATAATTAATAGAAAGCTAAAATTAATAAATGACACAAAAGATATAAATGACGAGTGTTAAAACCTAATCAAATGTACAAAATTAAAATTATTCAAAATAGAAAATACAAATTAGAAACAGGCTAGAACAAGATCAAATCAAAAGTAAAGTACATAAATGACAAAAAATATAGGAATGATAGATGTAAAACCTAAAACTAAGATCATTCAAAAATAAAACTGTTAAAAACCTTCATAAGTAAAAAGTTAAACGGAAAACTACAAGAATAAACCGACACACTGTATTCAAAGAACAGCCACAAGAAACTGACGCAAAAAGAAGAGAGGGTCGCACAGAAAATTTAGAAGGTAGTTGATCTAGTTAATGGAAAGGGGGTAACAGCCAGAATCAGTGTTTAGACTAGGTTTCAAAAACTTAACACAAAGATTCACAAATACGAAACGAGGACGAGCATTTTAATGATTTAAGAATTTTTAAATTTTCAATAGAAACGTCAGTCTTACAATGATGGAATGACTTCTGATAGCAGACTGTTCTTTTCTCAACAAAACCTTCCCCGTCCTACAACTAATACCCATATGGGAGCAAAATCTAACCAGCAAAGAACGAACTGTACTGCCAACGTAGTTCCCCTGGGAACACCCAGGGCAGGTAAACAAATAAACGACAGAACAGCTCATTGCAGGGGGGATTTCGTTCTTACATCGGAAAAAACAATTCAGGTTATTACTATTTACAAAGGCAATCTTAAAATCAGTGTGAAAATGAAATTTCCTCACAATATTTAACAATTGTTTTTTCACCAAAGAGTTAAAATTGTAGACATCAGGTAAAACAAGATATTTACAGTTCTTAGGAACATCACACGTTGGAACAATTTTAGGGGACAATACATTATTAAAACACTTACAAATAACATCTCCTACAAGATTCCGTGGAAAACCATTTTTAAAGAAATAATCAGTAAGAAATTCAAACTCATTATGTGGGCGAGATTTTGCTCACATATAGGTATTAGTCACACGACGGGGAAGGTTTTGTTGAGAAAAGAACAGTCTGCTATAGAAGAAGTCATTCCATCAGTTGTAAGACTGACGTTTCTATTGAAAATTTTAAAATTCTTAAATCATTCAAATGCTCGTCCTCATTTCGTATTTGTGAATCTTTATGTATTAAGTTTTTGAACCCTAGTCTAAACACTGATTCTGGCTGTTACTCCCTTTACAATTAACTAGATAAACCACCTTCTAAATTTTCTCTGCGACCCTCTCTTCTTTTTGCTTCAGTTTTTTGTGGCTGTTCTTTGAATACAAGTGTGTTGGTTTATTCTTGTAGTTTTCCGTTTAACTTTTTACTTGTGAAGGTTTTTAACAGTTTTATTTTTGAATGATTTTAGTTTTAGGTTTTACATCTATCATTCCTATATTTTTGGTGTCATTTATATACTTTACTTTTGATTTGATCTTGTTCTAGCCTGTTTCTAATTTGTATTTTCTATTTCGAATAATTTTAATTTTGTACATTTGTTTAGGTTTTAACTCTCCTCATTTATATATTTTATGTCATTTATTAATTTTAGCTCTATTAATTATGCCTTGAAGATGGGTAGAGTTGCCCCAAACCTCGGCTGCAGCCAAATATAATTACTTTTTTGCTCTACGTTTTCGATTTTACCCTGAATGTAAAACTACGTCTCCATAGGAGGGATCCTATTTCATATATATATATATATATATATATATATGAAGAATAAAACCACGAAGGAAAGGAAACACAGAATGGTGCTCAAGCGCTTTCGTCTAATGACATCCTCAGGAACACTGAAGTAAATAAAGAGTTCGAGACTATATATAGGTCACAAAAAAAAATATATATATATATATATATATATATAATAATAATAAATATAGAAATAAAAATTGTGGGAGGAGCATACAAATTTGTAAGGAAAACTAACAATTTTAGCACTTTGCCCTTCTTGTCTAAATCCGTCCTGAACGAATTCAAGACAAGATCAAATGGATTGTTTACAACCAATTTATAGATAATGCCTGAATGATATATAGGTCACAAAAAAAAAATATATAAAAATAAATTGAAAAATAAAAATTGTAAGAGGAGCATACAAATTTATAAGGGAAAACTACCAAAGTTTTAGCACTCTGCCCTTCTTGTCTAAATCCGTTCTGAACGAATTCAAAACAACAGGATCAAGTTGAAAAAGACCTTGGCTCATGTTAAAGTTATTTGTAAGTTGGATAATAGCAGACTCAAGAATATTTCTATTAACAATGTTGCTAGAGTGAAACAAAACTGAAGCATTATTCCAATCAATACAGTGGGATAACTCTGACAAATGGACAAAAATGGCACTGGACGACTGTCCCGTTCTAACGGATTATTGATGCTGTTTTACACGCGTGTGAAAATCCTTTCCCGTCTGACCAATGTAAAAGGAATCACATTGTTTACAACCAATTTTATAGATAATGCCTGAATTATTGGTAGAGCTATTTTTTACTATGATATTTTTCACAATATTGTTATATGAAAATACTACATTAATATCCAAAAGTTTAAGTGCATTAGCAATGCCTAAAAAGCCCTGGAAAAATGGAAGTACTAAAATATTCTTTGACAAAGTGCGAGTGTTATTATTCACACGATAGAAGGTTCGTTTTGCCTTGTTAAGACAAGATTCCATAAACGCAGGTGGGTAGCACAGATCACTTCCAATACCGTTGATTTTTTCCAATTTTGCCATTTTTGCCATGGGCAACCCCTTGTCGCCCCTCCTCTCCAATATTTATATGGAGTTTTTCGAAATTACTTACATTCCGAGAATCCTGGGGGGTGGCATCCCATGGTTGCAGTACGTCGACGATATTTTGTGTATCTGGTCCATGAATCGTGACCTGGATGACTTTCTCCTTCAGGTAAATGATGAAGTCCCCTCCATTAAGTTTACTTTTTTAGAAGTGGAACAAGACAACTCAATCCCGTTTTTGGATGTGCGTGTACATAGGGAAAGCCCAGGTTTTAAGTTTAGTATCTATCGGAAACAAAATAAAAATTTGTCCTACGTACACTTTTACTCTGGACATGACACCCCCATTAAGAGGGCCATATTTTCTTCAATGTTTCTCCGCGCTCTTAGGATCGCCAGTCCGGAATACATCGATGCCGAATTGGAAAAAATCAACGGTATTGCAAGTGATCTGTGCTACCCACCTGCGTTTATGGAATCTTGTCTTAACAAGGCAAAACGGACCTTCTATCGCGTGAGTAATAACACTCGCACTTCGTCAAAGAATATTTTAGTACTTCCATTTTTCCAGGGCTTTTTAGGCATTCCTAATGTACTTAAACTTTTGGATATTAATGTAGTATTTTCATATAACAATATTGTGAAAAATATCATAGTAAAAAATAGCCCTACCAATAATTCAGGCATTATCTATAAAATTGGTCGTAAACAATGTGATTCCTTTTACATTGGTCAGACGGGAAAAGATTTGCACTCGCGTGTAAAACAGCATCAATATTCGTTAGAACGGAACAGTCGTCCAGTGCCATTTTTGTCCATTTGTCAGAGTTATCCCACTGTATTGATTGGAATAATGCTTCAGTTTTATTTCACTCTAGCAACATTGTTCATAGAAATATTCTTGAGTCTGCCATTATCCAACTTACAAATAACGTCAACATAAGCAAAGGTCTTTTTCAACTCGAACCTGTTGTTTTGAATTCCTTCAGAACAGATTTAGATAAGAAGGGTAGAACGCTAAATCTTTGGTAAACTTGTATGCTACTCTAATAACTTTTATTTTTCGATTTATTTTTATATACAAGAAGGGCAGAGTGCTAAAACCCGGGCAGATTTACAGTATAAATTTGTTTTTGTTTTTTTATAACATAGGTTGGAAACAATTCAATGCTAAAAAACGATAGTTTTTCCTTACAAATTTGTATGCTCCTCCCACAATCCTTTAATTTTTAATTTTAATTTTATTTCTCCGTTATTGTATATATATATATTATATATATATTTTTTTTTTCTGTAACCTATATATAGGCTGTAACTCTTTATGTACTTCAGTGTTCCTGATGATGTCATTAGACGAAAGCGCTTGAGCACCATTCTGTTTCCTTTCCTTCGTGGTTTTATTCATCATAAATATTTTTCACGTGTTTCTTTCGTGAAATAACTTTCATTTTATATATATATATATATATGTGTGTGTCTGTATATATATATATATATATATAATATATATATGGGGATGAGCTCAGAATGGTCCCCTGAAAAATGGACGCTCAATTCTGCCAGTTGAGGTTTAAGTTTTGGTTTTTGGCTAAAAATATAATAGTTACCCCTTTTTCTTTGATGTGTTCAATCTGACGTGAAGGCAGCGAGTCTTTTGCTTATATTGAGGTTCTAAATGTAGCAGGGCTAGGCTTGCTTTAAACCCTAGATCCATCTCCCAAAGCTGGATCCTGTCTGCTTTGCAGATAGCTGGTGAGGGAAGCTATATTTATGGGACCTCTTTGCGAGTGACCCGTTTCCCACGTCGGGCTAGCATCATGAAAAAGAAAAACTATGGTATTTGTCATTTACCATTACTTATTCGGACTATAGTGGATTTAATTATCCCAGAAGAGTTCCTTGTTCATGCACGGTCTGTGTGTATCATATATATATATATATATATATATATATATATATATATATATGGTATGGGCGCAAAAAGTGCGAGTGCGGGAGGGGGGAGGGGGGAGGGGAAAAGAGAGAAAAACAAAATTTTAATCTGTAATACTAGAAAAGAAACAGGAAGTAGAAAAAGTAGAAATTAGAGAAAAAGTAGAAAATTGAATACAGAGAAACCTAACCTAACTTAACCTAACCTATACTTGAAATTTCGTGTGTATATATACAGTATATATGATTATAATATATATATATATATATATTCAGGATAAAAACGAAGACGTACAGCAAAAAAGTCATTATATTTGGCTGCAGTCGAGGTTTCGGGAAACTCTACCCATCTTCAAGGCATAATTAATAGAAAGCTAAAATTAATAAATGACAAAAGATATAAATAACGAGAGTTAAAACCTAATCAAATGTACAAAATTAAAATTATTCAAAATAGAAAATACAAATTAGAAACAGGCTAGAACAAGATCAAATCAAAAGTAAAGTACATAAATGACAAAAAATATAGGAATGATAGATGTAAAACCTAAAACTAAGATCATTCAAAAATAAAACTGTTAAAAAACCTTCATAAGTAAAAAGTTAAACGGAAAACTACAAGAATAAACCGACACACTGGTATTCAAAGAACAGCCACAAGAAACTGACGCAAAAAGAAGAGAGGGTCGCACAGAAAATTTAGAAGGTAGTTGATCTAGTTAATGGAAAGGGGGTAACAGCCAGAATCAGTGTTTAGACTAGGTTTCAAAAACTTAACACAAAGATTCACAAATACGAAACGAGGACGAGCATTTTAATGATTTAAGAATTTTTAAATTTTCAATAGAAACGTCAGTCTTACAATGATGGAATGACTTCTGATAGCAGACTGTTCTTTTCTCAACAAAACCTTCCCCGTCCTACGACTAATACCCATATGGGAGCAAAATCTAACCAGCAAAGAACGAACTGTACTGCCAACGTAGTTCCCCTGGGAACACCCAGGGCAGGTAAACAAATAAACGACAGAACAGCTCATTGCAGGGGGATTTCGTCCTTACATCGGAAAAAAATTCAGGTTATTACTATTTACAAAGGCAATCTTAAAATCAGTGTGAAAATGAAATTTCCTCACAATATTTAACAATTGTTTTTTCACCAAAGAGTTAAAATGGTAGACATCAGGTAAAACAAGATATTTACAGTTCTTAGGAACATCACACGTTGGAACAATTTTAGGGGACTATACATTATTAAAACACTTACCAATAACATCTCCTACAAGATTCCGTGGAAAACCATTTTTAAAGAAATAATCAGTAAGAAATTCAAACTCATTATGTGGGCGAGATTTTGCTCACATATAGGTATTAGTCACACGAAGGGGAAGGTTTTGTTGAGAAAAGAACAGTCTGCTATCAGAAGAAGTCATTCCATCAGCTGTAAGACTGACGTTTCTATTGAAAATTTTAAAATTCTTAAATCATTAAAATGCTCGTCCTCATTTCGTATTTGTGAATCTTTATGTATTAAGTTTTTGAACCCTATTCTAAACACTGATTCTGGCTGTTACTCCCTTTACAATTAACTAGATAAACCCCCTTCTAAATTTTCTCTGCGACCCTCTCTTCTTTTTGCTTCAGTTTTTTGGCTGTTCTTTGAATACAAGTATGTTGGTTTATTCTTGTAGTTTTCCGTTTAACTTTTTACTTGTGAAGGTTTTTTAACAGTTTTATTTTTGAATGATTTTAGTTTTAGGTTTTACATCTATCATTCCTATATTTTTGGTGTCATTTATACTCTTTACTTTTGATTTGATCTTGTTCTAGCCTGTTTCTAATTTGTATTTTCTATTTTGAATAATTTTAATTTTGTACATTTGTTTAGGTTTTAACTCTCCTCATTTATATCTTTTATGTCATTTATTAATTTTACTCTATTAATTATGCCTTGAAGATGGGTAGAGTTGCCCCAAACCTCGGCTGCAGCCAAATATAATTACTTTTTTGCTCTACGTCTTCGATTTTACCCTAATGTAAAACTACGTCTCCATAGGAGGGATCCTATTTCATATATATATATATATGAAGAATAAAACCACGAAGGAAAGGAAACACAGAATGGTGCTCAAGCGCTTTCGTCTAATGACATCCTCAGGAACACTGAAGTAAATAAAGAGTTCGAGACTATATATAGGTCACAAAAAAAAAATATATAATATATATATATATAATAATAAATATAGAAATAAAAATTGTGGGAGGAGCATACAAATTTGTAAGGAAAACTAACAATTTTAGCACTTTGCCCTTCTTGTCTAAATCCGTCCTGAACGAATTCAAGACAAGATCAAATGGATTGTTTACAACCAATTTTATAGATAATGCCTGAATGATATATAGGTCACAAAAAAAAATATATAAAAATAAATTGAAAAATAAAAATTGTAAGAGGAGCATACAAATTTATAAGGGAAAACTACCAAAGTTTTAGCACTCTGCCCTTCTTGTCTAAATCCGTTCTGAACGAATTCAAAACAACAGGATCAAGTTGAAAAAGACCTTGGCTCATGTTAAAGTTATTTGTAAGTTGGATAATAGCAGACTCAAGAATATTTCTATTAACAATGTTGCTAGAGTGAAACAAAACTGAAGCATTATTCCAATCAATACAGTGGGATAACTCTGACAAATGGACAAAAATGGCACTGGACGACTGTCCCGTTCTAACGGATTATTGATGCTGTTTTACACGCGTGTGAAAATCCTTTCCCGTCTGACCAATGTAAAAGGAATCACATTGTTTACAACCAATTTTATAGATAATGCCTGAATTATTGGTAGAGCTATTTTTTACTATGATATTTTTCACAATATTGTTATATGAAAATACTACATTAATATCCAAAAGTTTAAGTGCATTAGCAATGCCTAAAAAGCCCTGGAAAAATGGAAGTACTAAAATATTCTTTGACAAAGTGCGAGTGTTATTATTCACACGATAGAAGGTTCGTTTTGCCTTGTTAAGACAAGATTCCATAAACGCAGGTGGGTAGCACAGATCACTTCCAATACCGTTGATTTTTTCCAATTTTGCCATTTTTGCCATGGGCAACCCCTTGTCGCCCCTCCTCTCCAATATTTATATGGAGTTTTTCGAAATTACTTACATTCCGAGAATCCTGGGGGTGGCATCCCATGGTTGCAGTACGTCGACGATATTTTGTGTATCTGGCCATGAATCGTGACCTGGATGACTTTCTCCTTCAGGTAAATGATGAAGTCCCCTCCATTAAGTTTACTTTTTTAGAAGTGGAACAAGACAACTCAATCCCGTTTTTGGATGTGCGTGTACATAGGGAAAGCCCAGGTTTTAAGTTTAGTATCTATCGGAAACAAAATAAAATTTGTCCTACGTACACTTTTACTCTGGACATGACACCCCCATTAAGAGGGCCATATTTTCTTCAATGTTTCTCCGCGCTCTTAGGATCGCCAGTCCGGAATACATCGATGCCGAATTGGAAAAAATCAACGGTATTGCAAGTGATCTGTGCTACCCACCTGCGTTTATGGAATCTTGTCTTAACAAGGCAAAACGGACCTTCTATCGCGTGAGTAATAACACTCGCACTTCGTCAAAGAATATTTTAGTACTTCCATTTTTCCAGGGCTTTTTAGGCATTCCTAATGTACTTAAACTTTTGGATATTAATGTAGTATTTTCATATAACAATATTGTGAAAAATATCATAGTAAAAAATAGCCCTACCAATAATTCAGGCATTATCTATAAAATTGGTCGTAAACAATGTGATTCCTTTTACATTGGTCAGACGGGAAAAGATTTGCACTCGCGTGTAAAACAGCATCAATATTCGTTAGAACGGAACAGTCGTCCAGTGCCATTTTTGTCCATTTGTCAGAGTTATCCCACTGTATTGATTGGAATAATGCTTCAGTTTTATTTCACTCTAGCAACATTGTTCATAGAAATATTCTTGAGTCTGCCATTATCCAACTTACAAATAACGTCAACATAAGCAAAGGTCTTTTTCAACTCGAACCTGTTGTTTTGAATTCCTTCAGAACAGATTTAGATAAGAAGGGTAGAACGCTAAATCTTTGGTAAACTTGTATGCTACTCTAATAACTTTTATTTTTTCGATTTATTTTTATATACAAGAAGGGCAGAGTGCTAAAACCCGGGCAGATTTACAGTATAAATTTGTTTTTGTTTTTTTATAACATAGGTTGGAAACAATTCAATGCTAAAAAACGATAGTTTTTCCTTACAAATTTGTATGCTCCTCCCACAATCCTTTAATTTTTAATTTTAATTTTATTTCTCCGTTATTGTATATATATATATATATTATTTTTTTTTTTTCTGTAACCTATATATAGGCTGTAACTCTTTATGTACTTCAGTGTTCCTGATGATGTCATTAGACGAAAGCGCTTGAGCACCATTCTGTTTCCTTTCCTTCGTGGTTTTATTCATCATAAATATTTTTCACGTGTTACTTTCGTGAAATAACTTTCATTTAATATATATATATATGTGTTGTGTGTATATATATATATATATATATATATATATATATATATATATATATATATATATATGGGGATAGCTCAGAATGGTCCCCTGAAAAATGGACGCTCAATTCTGCCAGTTGAGGTTTAAGTTTTGGTTTTTGGCTAAAAATATAATAGTTACCCCTTTTTCTTTGATGTGTTCAATCTGACGTGAAGGCAGCGAGTCTTTTGCTTATATTGAGGTTCTAAATGTAGCAGGGCTAGGCTTGCTTTAAACCCTAGATCCATCTCCCAAAGCTGGATCCTGTCTGCTTTGCAGATAGCTGGTGAGGGAAGCTATATTTATGGGACCTCTTTGCGAGTGACCCGTTTCCCACGTCGGGCTAGCATCATGAAAAAGAAAAACTATGGTATTTGTCATTTACCATTACTTATTCGGACTATAGTGGATTTAATTATCCCAGAAGAGTTCCTTGTTCATGCACGGTCTGTGTGTATCATATATATATATATATATATATATATATATATATATATATTGGTATGGGCGCAAAAAGTGCGAGTGCGGGAGAGGGGGGGGAGGGAAAAGAGAGAAAAAACAAAATTTTAATCTGTAATACTAGAAAAGAAACAGGAAGTAGAAAAAGTAGAAAATTAGAGAAAAAGTAGAAATTGAATACAGAGAACCTAACCTAACTTAACCTAACCTATACTTGAAATTTCGTGTGTATATATACAGTATATATGATGATATATATATATATATATATATATTCAGGATAAAAACGAAGACGTACAGCAAAAAAGTCATTATATTTGGCTGCAGTCGAGGTTTCGGGAAACTCTACCCATCTTCAAGGCATAATTAATAGAAAGCTAAAATTAATAAATGACACAAAAGATATAAATAACGAGAGTTAAAACCTAATCAAATGTACAAAATTAAAATTATTCAAAATAGAAAATACAAATTAGAAACAGGCTAGAACAAGATCAAATCAAAAGTAAAGTACATAAATGACAAAAAATATAGGAATGATAGATGTAAAACCTAAAACTAAGATCATTCAAAAATAAAACTGTTAAAAAACCTTCATAAGTAAAAAGTTAAACGGAAAACTACAAGAATAAACCGACACACTGGTATTCAAAGAACAGCCACAAGAAACTGACGCAAAAAGAAGAGAGGGTCGCACAGAAAATTTAGAAGGTAGTTGATCTAGTTAATGGAAAGGGGGTAACAGCCAGAATCAGTGTTTAGACTAGGTTTCAAAAACTTAACACAAAGATTCACAAATACGAAACGAGGACGAGCATTTTAATGATTTAAGAATTTTTAAATTTTCAATAGAAACGTCAGTCTTACAATGATGGAATGACTTCTGATAGCAGACTGTTCTTTTCTCAACAAAACCTTCCCCGTCCTACGACTAATACCCATATGGGAGCAAAATCTAACCAGCAAAGAACGAACTGTACTGCCAACGTAGTTCCCCTGGGAACACCCAGGGCAGGTAAACAAATAAACGACAGAACAGCTCATTGCAGGGGGGATTTCGTCCTTACATCGGAAAAAACAATTCAGGTTATTACTATTTACAAAGGCAATCTTAAAATCAGTGTGAAAATGAAATTTCCTCACAATATTTAACAATTGTTTTTTCACCAAAGAGTTAAAATGGTAGACATCAGGTAAAACAAGATATTTACAGTTCTTAGGAACATCACACGTTGGAACAATTTTAGGGGACTATACATTATTAAAACACTTACCAATAACATCTCCTACAAGATTCCGTGGAAAACCATTTTTAAAGAAATAATCAGTAAGAAATTCAAACTCATTATGTGGGCGAGATTTTGCTCACATATAGGTATTAGTCACACGAAGGGGAAGGTTTTGTTGAGAAAAGAACAGTCTGCTATCAGAAGAAGTCATTCCATCAGCTGTAAGACTAACGTTTCTATTGAAAATTTTAAAATTCTTAAATCATTAAAATGCTCGTCCTCATTTCGTATTTGTGAATCTTTATGTATTAAGTTTTTGAACCCTATTCTAAACACTGATTCTGGCTGTTACTCCCTTTACAATTAACTAGATAAACCCCCTTCTAAATTTTCTCTGCGACCCTCTCTTCTTTTTGCTTCAGTTTTTTCTGGCTGTTCTTTGAATACAAGTATGTTGGTTTATTCTTGTAGTTTTCCGTTTAACTTTTTACTTGTGAAGGTTTTTTAACAGTTTTATTTTTGAATGATTTTAGTTTTAGGTTTTACATCTATCATTCCTATATTTTTGGTGTCATTTATATCTTTACTTTTGATTTGATCTTGTTCTAGCCTGTTTCTAATTTGTATTTTCTATTTTGAATAATTTTAATTTTGTACATTTGTTTAGGTTTTAACTCTCCTCATTTATATCTTTTATGTCATTTATTAATTTTACTCTCTATTAATTATGCCTTGAAGATGGGTAGAGTTGCCCCAAACCTCGGCTGCAGCCAAATATAATTACTTTTTTGCTCTACGTCTTCGATTTTACCCTGAATGTAAAACTACGTCTCCATAGGAGGGATCCTATTTCATATATATATATATATATATATATATATATGAAGAATAAAACCACGAAGGAAAGGAAACACAGAATGGTGCTCAAGCTTTCGTCTAATGACATCCTCAGGACACTGAAGTAAATAAAGAGTTCGAGACTAATATAGGTCACAAAAAAAAAATATATATATATATATATATATATATAATAATAAATATAGAAATAAAAATTGTGGGAGGAGCATACAAATTTGTAAGGAAAACTAACAATTTTAGCACTTTGCACTTCTTGTCTAAATCCGTCCTGAACGAATTCAAGACAAGATCAAATGGATTGTTTACAACCAATTTTATAGATAATGCCTGAATGATATATAGGTCACAAAAAAAAATATATAAAAATAAATTGAAAAATAAAAATTGTAAGAGGAGCATACAAATTTATAAGGGAAACTACCAAAGTTTTAGCACTCTGCCCTTCTTGTCTAAATCCGTTCTGAACGAATTCAAAACAACAGGATCAAGTTGAAAAAGACCTTGGCTCATGTTAAAGTTATTTGTAAGTTGGATAATAGCAGACTCAAGACTATTTCTATTAACAATGTTGCTAGAGTGAAACAAAACTGAAGCATTATTCCAATCAATACAGTGGGATAACTCTGACAAATGGACAAAAATGGCACTGGACGACTGTCCCGTTCTAACGGATTATTGATGCTGTTTTACACGCGTGTGAAAATCCTTTCCCGTCTGACCAATGTAAAAGGAATCACATTGTTTACAACCAATTTTATAGATAATGCCTGAATTATTGGTAGAGCTATTTTTTACTATGATATTTTTCACAATATTGTTATATGAAAATACTACATTAATATCCAAAAGTTTAAGTGCATTAGCAATGCCTAAAAAGCCCTGGAAAAATGGAAGTACTAAAATATTCTTTGACAAAGTGCGAGTGTTATTATTCACACGATAGAAGGTTCGTTTTGCCTTGTTAAGACAAGATTCCATAAACGCAGGTGGGTAGCACAGATCACTTCCAATACCGTTGATTTTTTCCAATTTTGCCATTTTTGCCATGGGCAACCCCTTGTCGCCCCTCCTCTCCAATATTTATTGGAGTTTTTCGAAATTACTTACATTCCGAGAATCCTGGGGGGTGGCATCCCATGGTTGCAGTACGTCGACGATATTTTGTGTATCTGGCCATGAATCGTGACCTGGATGACTTTCTCCTTCAGGTAAATGATGAAGTCCCCTCCATTAAGTTTACTTTTTTAGAAGTGGAACAAGACAACTCAATCCCGTTTTTGGATGTGCGTGTACATAGGGAAAGCCCAGGTTTTAAGTTTAGTATCTATCGGAAACAAAATAAAAATTTGTCCTACGTACACTTTTACTCTGGACATGACACCCCCATTAAGAGGGCCATATTTTCTTCAATGTTTCTCCGCGCTCTTAGGATCGCCAGTCCGGAATACATCGATGCCGAATTGGAAAAAATCAACGGTATTGCAAGTGATCTGTGCTACCCACCTGCGTTTATGGAATCTTGTCTTAACAAGGCAAAACGGACCTTCTATCGCGTGAGTAATAACACTCGCACTTCGTCAAAGAATATTTTAGTACTTCCATTTTTCCAGGGCTTTTTAGGCATTCCTAATGTACTTAAACTTTTGGATATTAATGTAGTATTTTCATATAACAATATTGTGAAAAATATCATAGTAAAAAATAGCCCTACCAATAATTCAGGCATTATCTATAAAATTGGTCGTAAACAATGTGATTCCTTTTACATTGGTCAGACGGGAAAAGATTTGCACTCGCGTGTAAAACAGCATCAATATTCGTTAGAACGGAACAGTCGTCCAGTGCCATTTTTGTCCATTTGTCAGAGTTATCCCACTGTATTGATTGGAATAATGCTTCAGTTTTATTTCACTCTAGCAACATTGTTCATAGAAATATTCTTGAGTCTGCCATTATCCAACTTACAAATAACGTCAACATAAGCAAAGGTCTTTTTCAACTCGAACCTGTTGTTTTGAATTCCTTCAGAACAGATTTAGATAAGAAGGGTAGAACGCTAAATCTTTGGTAAACTTGTATGCTACTCTAATAACTTTTATTTTTCGATTTATTTTTATATACAAGAAGGGCAGAGTGCTAAAACCCGGGCAGATTTACAGTATAAATTTGTTTTTCTTTTTTTATAACATAGGTTGGAAACAATTCAATGCTAAAAAACGATAGTTTTTCCTTACAAATTTGTATGCTCCTCCCACAATCCTTTAATTTTTAATTTTAATTTTATTTCTCCGTTATTGTATATATATATATATATATTTTTTTTTTTTTCTGTAACCTATATATAGGCTGTAACTCTTTATGTACTTCAGTGTTCCTGATGATGTCATTAGACGAAAGCGCTTGAGCACCATTCTGTTTCCTTTCCTTCGTGGTTTTATTCATCATAAATATTTTTCACGTGTTACTTTCGTGAAATAACTTTCATTTATATATATATATATATATATATATTATATATATATATATATATATATATATATATATATATATATATATGGGGATGAGCTCAGAATGGTCCCCTGAAAAATGGACGCTCAATTCTGCCAGTTGAGGTTTAAGTTTTGGTTTTTGGCTAAAAATATAATAGTTACCCCTTTTTCTTTGATGTGTTCAATCTGACGTGAAGGCAGCGAGTCTTTTGCTTATATTGAGGTTCTAAATGTAGCAGGGCTAGGCTTGCTTTAAACCCTAGATCCATCTCCCAAAGCTGGATCCTGTCTGCTTTGCAGATAGCTGGTGAGGGAAGCTATATTTATGGGACCTCTTTGCGAGTGACCCGTTTCCCACGTCGGGCTAGCATCATGAAAAAGAAAAACTATGGTATTTGTCATTTACCATTACTTATTCGGACTATAGTGGATTTAATTATCCCAGAAGAGTTCCTTGTTCATGCACGGTCTGTGTGTATCATATATATATATATATATATATATATATATATATATATATATATATTGGTATGGGCGCAAAAAGTGCGAGTGCGGGAGGGGGGAGGGGGGAGGGGAAAAGAGAGAAAAAACAAAATTTTAATCTGTAATACTAGAAAAGAAACAGGAAGTAGAAAAAGTAGAAAATTAGAGAAAAAGTAGAAAATTGAATACAGAGAAACCTAACCTAACTTAACCTAACCTATACTTGAAATTTCGTGTGTATATATACAGTATATATGATGATATATATATATATATATATATATATTCAGGATAAAAACGAAGACGTACAGCAAAAAAGTCATTATATTTGGCTGCAGTCGAGGTTTCGGGAAACTCTACCCATCTTCAAGGCATAATTAATAGAAAGCTAAAATTAATAAATGACACAAAAGATATAAATAACGAGAGTTAAAACCTAATCAAATGTACAAAATTAAAATTATTCAAAATAGAAAATACAAATTAGAAACAGGCTAGAACAAGATCAAATCAAAAGTAAAGTACATAAATGACAAAAAATATAGGAATGATAGATGTAAAACCTAAAACTAAGATCATTCAAAAATAAAACTGTTAAAAAACCTTCATAAGTAAAAAGTTAAACGGAAAACTACAAGATAAACCGACACACTGGTATTCAAAGAACAGCCACAAGAAACTGACGCAAAAAGAAGAGAGGGTCGCACAGAAAATTTAGAAGGTAGTTGATCTAGTTAATGGAAAGGGGGTAACAGCCAGAATCAGTGTTTAGACTAGGTTTCAAAAACTTAACACAAAGATTCACAAATACGAAACGAGGACGAGCATTTTAATGATTTAAGAATTTTTAAATTTTCAATAGAAACGTCAGTCTTACAATGATGGAATGACTTCTGATAGCAGACTGTTCTTTCTCAACAAAACCTTCCCCGTCCTACGACTAATACCCATATGGGAGCAAAATCTAACCAGCAAAGAACGAACTGTACTGCCAACGTAGTTCCCCTGGGAACACCCAGGGCAGGTAAACAAATAAACGACAGAACAGCTCATTGCAGGGGGGATTTCGTCCTTACATCGGAAAAAACAATTCAGGTTATTACTATTTACAAAGGCAATCTTAAAATCAGTGTGAAAATGAAATTTCCTCACAATATTTAACAATTGTTTTTTCACCAAAGAGTTAAAATGGTAGACATCAGGTAAAACAAGATATTTACAGTTCTTAGGAACATCACACGTTGGAACAATTTTAGGGGACTATACATTATTAAAACACTTACCAATAACATCTCCTACAAGATTCCGTGGAAAACCATTTTTAAAGAAATAATCAGTAAGAAATTCAAACTCATTATGTGGGCGAGATTTTGCTCACATATAGGTATTAGTCACACGAAGGGGAAGGTTTTTTGAGAAAAGAACAGTCTGCTATCAGAAGAAGTCATTCCATCAGCTGTAAGACTAACGTTTCTATTGAAAATTTTAAAATTCTTAAATCATTAAAATGCTCGTCCTCATTTCGTATTTGTGAATCTTTATGTATTAAGTTTTTGAACCTATTCTAAACACTGATTCTGGCTGTTACTCCCTTTACAATTAACTAGATAAACCCCCTTCTAAATTTTCTCTGCGACCCTCTCTTCTTTTTGCTTCAGTTTTTTCTGGCTGTTCTTTGAATACAAGTATGTTGGTTTATTCTTGTAGTTTTCCGTTTAACTTTTTACTTGTGAAGTTTTTTAACAGTTTTATTTTTGAATGATTTTAGTTTTAGGTTTTACATCTATCATTCCTATATTTTTGGTGTCATTTATACTCTTTACTTTTGATTTGATCTTGTTCTAGCCTGTTTCTAATTTGTATTTTCTATTTTGAATAATTTTAATTTTGTACATTTGTTTAGGTTTTAACTCTCCTCATTTATATCTTTTATGTCATTTATTAATTTTACCTCTCTATTAATTATGCCTTGAAGATGGGTAGAGTTGCCCCAAACCTCGGCTGCAGCCAAATATAATTACTTTTTTGCTCTACGTCTTCGATTTTACCCTAAATGTAAAACTACGTCTCCATAGGAGGGATCCTATTTCATATATATATATATATATATATATATATATATATATGAAGAATAAAACCACGAAGGAAAGGAAACAGAATGGTGCTCAAGTGCTTTCGTCTAATGACATCCTCAAGTACACTGAAGTAAATAAAGAGTTCGAGACTACATATAGGTCACAAAAAAAAAATATATATATATATATATATATATATAATAATAAATATAGAAATAAAAATTGTGGGAGAGCATACAAATTTGTAAGGAAAACTAACAATTTTAGCACTTTGCCCTTCTTGTCTAAATCCGTCCTGAACGAATTCAAGACAAGATCAAATGGATTGTTTACAACCAATTTTATAGATAATGGCTGAATGATATATAGGTCACAAAAAAAAATATATAAAAATAAATTGAAAAATAAAAATTGTAAGAGGAGCATACAAATTTATAAGGGAAAACTACCAAAGTTTTAGCACTCTGCCCTTCTTGTCTAAATCCGTTCTGAACGAATTCAAAACAACAGGATCAAGTTGAAAAAGACCTTGGCTCATGTTAAAGTTATTTGTAAGTTGGATAATAGCAGACTCAAGACTATTTCTATTAACAATGTTGCTAGAGTGAAACAAAACTGAAGCATTATTCCAATCAATACAGTGGGATAACTCTGACAAATGGACAAAAATGGCACTGGACGACTGTCCCGTTCTAACGGATTATTGATGCTGTTTTACACGCGTGTGAAAATCCTTTCCCGTCTGACCAATGTAAAAGGAATCACATTGTTTACAACCAATTTTATAGATAATGCCTGAATTATTGGTAGAGCTATTTTTTACATGATATTTTTCACAATATTGTTATATGAAAATACTACATTAATATCCAAAAGTTTAAGTGCATTAGCAATGCCTAAAAAGCCCTGGAAAAATGGAAGTACTAAAATATTCTTTGACAAAGTGCGAGTGTTATTATTCACACGATAGAAGGTTCGTTTTGCCTTGTTAAGACAAGATTCCATAAACGCAGGGGTAGCACAGATCACTTCCAATACCGTTGATTTTTTCCAATTTTGCCATTTTTGCCATGGGCAACCCCTTGTCGCCCCTCCTCTCCAATATTTATATGGAGTTTTTCGAAATTACTTACATTCCGAGAATCCTGGGGGGTGGCATCCCATGGTTCCAGTACGTCGACGATATTTTGTGTATCTGGCCCATGAATCGTGACCTGGATGACTTTCTCCTTCAGGTAAATGATGAAGTCCCCTCCATTAAGTTTACTTTTTTAGAAGTGGAACAAGACAACTCAATCCCGTTTTTGGATGTGCGTGTACATAGGGAAAGCCCAGGTTTTAAGTTTAGTATCTATCGGAAACAAAATAAAAATTTGTCCTACGTACACTTTTACTCTGGACATGACACCCCCATTAAGAGGGCCATATTTTCTTCAATGTTTCTCCGCGCTCTTAGGATCGCCAGTCCGGAATACATCGATGCCGAATTGGAAAAAATCAACGGTATTGCAAGTGATCTGTGCTACCCACCTGCGTTTATGGAATCTTGTCTTAACAAGGCAAAACGGACCTTCTATCGCGTGAGTAATAACACTCGCACTTCGTCAAAGAATATTTTAGTACTTCCATTTTTCCAGGGCTTTTTAGGCATTCCTAATGTACTTAAACTTTTGGATATTAATGTATATTTTCATATAACAATATGTGAAAAATATCATAGTAAAAAATAGCCCTACCAATAATTCAGCATTATCTATAAAATTGGTCGTAAACAATGTGATTCCTTTTACATTGGTCAGACGGGAAAAGATTTGCACTCGCGTGTAAAACAGCATCAATATTCGTTAGAACGGACAGTCGTCCAGTGCCATTTTTGTCCATTTGTCAGAGTTATCCCACTGTATTGATTGGAATAATGCTTCAGTTTTATTTCACTCTAGCAACATTGTTCATAGAAATATTCTTGAGTCTGCCATTATCCAACTTACAAATAACGTCAACATAAGCAAAGGTCTTTTTCAACTCGAACCTGTTGTTTTGAATTCCTTCAGAACAGATTTAGATAAGAAGGGTAGAACGCTAAATTTGGTAAACTTGTATGCTACTCTAATAACTTTTATTTTTCGATTTATTTTTATATACAAGAAGGGCAGAGTGCTAAAACCCGGGCAGATTTCCAGTATAAATTTGTATTTTTTTTTTATAACATAGGTTGGAAACAATTCAATGCTAAAAAACGATAGTTTTTCCTTACAAATTTGTATGCTCCTCCCACAATCCTTTAATTTTTAATTTGAATTTTATTTCTCCGTTATTGTATATATATATATTTTTTTTTTTCTGTAACCTATATATAGGCTGTAACTCTTTATGTACTTCAGTGTTCCTGAGGATGTCATTAGACGAAAGCGCTTGAGCACCATTCTGTTTCCTTTCCTTCGTGGTTTTATTCATCATAAATATTTTTCACGTGTTACTTTCGTGAAATAACTTTCATTTATATAATATATATATATATATATATATATATATTATATATATATATGTGTGTGTGTGTGTGTATATATATATATATATATATATATATATATATATATATATATATATATGGGGATGAGCTCAGAATGGTCCCCTGAAAAATTGACGCTCAATTCTGCCAGTTGAGGTTTAAGTGTTGGTTTTTGGCTAAAAATATAATAGTTACCCCTTTTTCTTGATGTGTTCAATCTGACGTGAAGGCAGCGAGTCTTTTGCTTATTTTGAGGTTCTAAATGTAGCAGGGCTAGGCTTGCTTTAAACCCTAGATCCATCTCCCAAAGCTGGATCCTGTCTGCTTTGCAGATAGCTGGTGAGGGAAGCTATATTTATGGGACCTCTTTGCGAGTGACCCGTTCCCACGTCGGGCTAGCATCATGAAAAAGAAAAACTATGGTATTTGTCATTTACCATTACTTATTCGGACTATAGTGGATTTAATTATCCCAGAAGAGTTCCTTGTTCATGCACGGTCTGCGTGTATCATATATATATATATATATATATATATATAATATTGGTATGGGCGCAAAAAGTGCTAGTGCGGGAGGGGAGAGGGGGGAGGGGAAAAAGAGAAAAAAACAAAATTTTAATCTGTAATACTAGAAAAGAAATAGGAAGTAGAAAAAGTAGAAAATTAGAGAAAAAGTAGAAAATTGAATACAGAGTAACCTAACCTAACTTAACCTAACCTATACTTGAAATTTCGTGTGTATATATACAGTATATATGATATATATATATATATATATATATATATATATATATATATATATATATATATATATATTCAGGATATAAACGAAGACGTAGAGCAAAAAAGTCATTATATTTGGCTGCAGTCGAGGTTTCGGGAAACTCTACCCATCTTCAAGGCATAATTAATAGAAAGCTAAAATTAATAATGACACAAAAGATATAAATGACGAGAGTTAAAACCTAATCAAATGTACAAAATTAAAATTATTCAAAATAGAAAACAAATTAGAAACAGGCTAGAACAAGATCAAATCAAAAGTAAAGTACATAAATGACAAAAAATATAGGAATGATAGATGTAAAACCTAAAACTAAGATCATTCAAAAATAAAACTGTTAAAAAACCTTCATAAGTAAAAAGTTAAACGGAAAACTACAAGAATAAACCGACACACTCGTATTCAAAGAACAGCCACAAGAAACTGACGCAAAAAGAAGAGAGGGTCGCACAGAAAATTTAGAAGGTAGTTGATCTAGTTAATGGAAAGGGGGTAACAGCCAGAATCAGTGTTTAGACTAGGTTTCAAAAACTTAACACAAAGATTCACAAATACGAAACGAGGACGAGCATTTTAATGATTTAAGAATTTTTAAATTTTCAATAGAAACGTCAGTCTTACAATGATGGAATGACTTCTGATAGCAGACTGTTCTTTTCTCAACAAAACCTTCCCCGTCCTACGACTAATACCCATATGGGAGCAAAATATAACCAGCAAAGAACGAACTGTACTGCCAACGTAGTTCCCCTGGGAACACCCAGGGCAGGTAAACAAATAAACGACAGAACAGCTCATTGCAGGGGGGATTTCGACCTTACATCGGAAAAAACAATTCAGGGTATTACTATTTACAAAGGCAATCTTAAAATCAGGGTGAAAATGAAATTTCCTCACAATATTTAACAATTGTTTTTTCACCAAAGAGTTAAAATGGTAGACATCAGGTAAAACAAGATATTTACAGTTCTTAGGAACATCACACGTTGGAACAATTTTAGGGGACTATACATTATTAAAACACTTACCAATAACATCTCCTACAAGATTCCGTGGAAAACCATTTTTAAAGAAATAATCAGTAAGAAATTCAAACTCCTTATGTGGGCGAGATTTTGCTCACATATAGGTATTAGTCACACGACGGGGAAGGTTTTGTTGAGAAAAGAACAGTCTGCTATCAGAAGAAGTCATTCCATCAGCTGTAAGACTGACGTTTCTATTGAAAATTTTAAAATTCTTAAATCATTAAAATGCTCGTCCTCATTTCGTATTTGTGAATCTTTATGTATTAAGTTTTTGAACCCTAGTCTAAACACTGATTCTGGCTGTTACTCCCTTTACAATTAACTAGATAAACCACCTTCTAAATTTTCTCTGCGACCCTCTCTTCTTTTTGCTTCAGTTTTTTGTGGCTGTTCTTTGAATACAAGTGTGTTGGTTTATTCTTGTAGTTTTCCGTTTAACTTTTTACTTGTGAATGTTTTTTAACAGTTTTATTTTTGAATGATTTTAGTTTTAGGTTTTACATCTATCATTCCTATATTTTTGGTGTCATTTATATACTTTACTTTTGATTTGATCTTGTTCTAGCCTGTTTCTAATTTGTATTTTCTATTTTGAATAATTTTAATTTTGTACATTTGTTTAGGTTTTAACTCTCCTCATTTATATCTTTTATGTCGTTTATTAATTTTAGCTCTCTATTAATTATGCCTTGAAGATGGGTAGAGTTGCCCCAAACCTCGGCTGCAGCCAAATATAATTACTTTTTTGCTCTACGTCTTCGATTTTACCCTGAATGTAAAACTACTTTTCCATAGAAGGGATCCTATTTCATATATATATATATATGAAGAATAAAACCACGAAGGAAAGGAAACACAGAATGGTGCTCAAGCGCTTTCGTCTAATGACATCCTCAGGAACACTGAAGTAAATAAAGAGTTCGAGACTATATATAGGTCACAAAAAAAAATATATATATATATATATATAATAATAATAAATATAGAAATAAAAATTGTGGGAGGAGCATACAAATTTGTAAGGAAAACTAACAATTTTAGCACTTTGCCCTTCTTGTCTAAATCCGTCCTGAACGAATTCAAGACAAGATCAAATGGATTGTTTACAACCAATTTTATAGATAATGCCTGAATGATATATAGGTCACAAAAAAAATATATAAAAATAAATTGAAAAATAAAAATTGTAAGAGGAGCATACAAATTTATAAGGGAAAACTACCAAAGTTTTAGCACTCTGCCTTTCTTGTCTAAATCCGTTCTGAACGAATTCAAAACAACAGGATCAAGTTGAAAAAGACCTTGGCTCATGTTAAAGTTATTTGTAAGTTCGATAATAGCAGACTCAAGAATATTTCTATTAACAATGTTGCTAGAGTGAAACAAAACTGAAGCATTATTCCAATCAATACAGTGGGATAACTCTGACAAATGGACAAAAATGGCACTGGACGACTGTCCCGTTCTAACGGATTATTGATGCTGTTTTACACGCGTGTGAAAATCCTTTCCCGTCTGACCAATGTAAAAGGAATCACATTGTTTACAACCAATTTTATAGATAATGCCTGAATTATTGGTAGAGCTATTTTTTACTTTGATATTTTTCACAATATTGTTATATGAAAATACTACATTAATATCCAAAAGTTTAAGTGCATTAGCAATGCCTAAAAAGCCCTGGAAAAATGGAAGTACTAAAATATTCTTTGACAAAGTGCGAGTGTTATTATTCACACGATAGAAGGTTCGTTTTGCCTTGTTAAGACAAGATTCCATAAACGCAGGTTGGTAGCACAGATCACTTCCAATACCGTTGATTTTTTCCAATTTTACCATTTTTGCCATGGGCAACCCCTTGTCGCCCCTCCTCTCCAATATTTATATGGAGTTTTTCGAAATTACTTACATTCCGAGAATCCTGGGGGGTGGCATCCCATGGTTGCAGTACGTCGACGATATTTTGTGTATCTGGCCCATGAATCGTGACCTGGATGACTTTCTCCTTCAGTTAAATGATGAAGTCCCCTCCATTAAGTTTACTTTTTTAGAAGTGGAACAAGACAACTCAATCCCGTTTTTGGATGTGCGTGTACATAGGGAAAGCCCAGGTTTTAAGTTTAGTATCTATCGGAAACAAAATAAAATTTGTCCTACGTACACTTTTACTCTGGACATGACCCCCATTAAGAGGGCCATATTTTCTTCAATGTTTCTCCGCGCTCTTAGGATCGCCAGTCCGGAATACATCGATGCCGAATTGGAAAAAATCAACGGTATTGCAAGTGATCTGTGCTACCCACCTGCGTTTATGGAATCTTGTCTTAACAAGGCAAAACGGACCTTCTATCGCGTGAGTAATAACACTCGCACTTCGTCAAAGAATATTTTAGTACTTCCATTTTTCCAGGGCTTTTTAGGCATTCCTAATGTACTTAAACTTTTGGATATTAATGTAGTATTTTCATATAACAATATCGTGAAAAATATCATAGTAAAAAATAGCCCTACCAATAATTCAGGCATTATCTATAAAATTGGTCGTAAACAATGTGATTCCTTTTACATTGGTCAGACGGGAAAAGATTTTCACTCGCGTGTAAAACAGCATCAATATTCCGTTAGAACGGGACAGTCGTCCAGTGCCATTTTTGTCCATTTGTCATAGTTATCCCACTGTATTGATTGGAATAATGCTACAGTTTTGTTTCACTCCAGCAACATTGTTAATAGAAATATTCTTGAGTCTGCCATTATCCAACTTACAAATAACTCCAACATAAGCAAAGGTCTTTTTTAACTCGATCCTGTCGTTTTGAATTCCTTCAGAACGGATTTAGATAAGAAGGGTAGAACGCTAAACCTTTGGTAAACTTGTATGCTACTCTAATAACTTTTATTTTTCAATTTATTTTTATATACATCGAACTTAGACAAGAAGGGCAGAGTGCTAAAACCTGGGCAGATTTCCAGTATAAATTTGTATGCTCCTCTTATAAGTTTTATTTTTTTCTTATTTTTCAATTTATTATTTTTTTTTTTAATTAACTATAACATTGGTTGGAAACAATTCATTTGATCTTGCGTTGGATTCGAGCAAAGTACTAAAACATCGGTAGTTTTTCCCTTACAAATTTGTATGCTCCTCCCACAATCCTTTAATGTTTAATTTTCATTTTTATTTCTCCGTTTATTGTATATATATATATTTTTTTTTTCTGTAATCTATATTTAGGCTGTAACTCTTTATGTACTTCAGTGTTCCTGAGGATGTCATTAGACGAAAGCGCTTGAGCACCATTCTGTGTTTCCTTTCCTTCGTGGTTTTATTCATCATATATATATATATATATATATATATATATATATATATATATAAAGGGTGATCCAGAAAATGGGACCCAAAAGAAACCCCTGTAACTCTTAAAGTATAAGTCCTTTTATAAATCATACGCATCATTCGAAAGAGGATAGTTACAAGTTTGTACAGGATTGTATAGGTTTTGACAATACAAGACAAGATAAGATACAAAACAAAATAAAAGTGTTAGTTAAAACTAATCCTTCAAGATGACTGCATGGACTGTGGAACAGCTGCGTTTCATAACTGAGCAATATTATGAGCATGGAAGAAGTGTAGTTTCAGCTCAAAGATCTTTCAAGACAAATTTTCAGATGTCAAAATCACCTTCTAAGAAAGTAATCCGTCGGTGTGTCAGAAATTTTTCCCTAACTGGCAGCATTGGAAAAAGAAAACCAACTGGAAGAGTGCGCACAGCAAGGATAGACGAGATCATTAACAGAACTCATGAAATTGTACAGGATAATCCTAACATAAGCATCAGACGTGCTTCTCAGCTGTTAGGAGTTGGATATGGAACAACACACCGTATATTCAAGCAAAATTTAATGCTCTTTCCATATAAAATTCAAACAGTGCAACAACTAAACGATGGAGATTTCGCACGAAGACGACAATTCTGTCAATGGATCCAACAGAAGGTAAATGACACCACCAATTTTCTAGCAACTTTGATTATGTCAGACGAAGCCCATTTTCACTTGAATGGAACTGTAAACAAACAAAATTGTCGTTTCTGGGCAACAGAAAATCCATTGAATATTACCGAAGTCCGTTGCATAGTCAGCGTTAACTGTTTGGTGTGGTCTTACTGCATCTCAGATCATAGGGCCGTACTTTTTCGAGGATTCCACCGGAAACACGGTCACTGTAAATGGTGATCGCTACGAAAAAATGTTACCGATTTCCTTATTCCTAAATTAAGGATCTTTGTCTAGAAAACCACTGGTTCCAACAAGACGGAGCTACCTGCCATACCACGAGGAACTGCATGGCAGTTTTGCGTCAAACGTTTCCAGGCGAGTTAATCTCAAGATTTGGAGACGTTGAATGGCCCGCAAGGTCTCCGGATTTTTCTCCCTTAGATTATTATCTCTGGGGATATTTAAAGAGTAGGGTCTACAGAAATAACCCAACGACCTTGCAAGAATTGAAGGCCGCCATCACAAATGAGATACAGGCCATACCACCGCACACTCTTGCAAAAGTGATGCAGAACTTACAAGCGAGAACACTGGAATGCTTGGCAACTAATGGAGCACATTTGAAAGGAGTCATTTTAAAAAATAAATATTTCATAATAAACTTGTAACTCTACTCTTTCGAATGATATATAGTTTTTATGAAAGGAATTAAATATTAAGAATATTTGGCTTTTTTTTATGGGTCCCATTTATCTGGATCACCCAGTATATGTATATATACACTGACCCGACGATTTGCCAATTATAACTGCGTATTGATGAACACAAAATAAAGGAGCTATTCCTTCTCAGTCATGCTTCAGTCAACACCTATAAATTTGATCATTCAGTCACTGACAACTTCAAAGTGTGTAGAGGAGATTTCCTTAAAATATGTTTGCAGTTGAGTTGTAACCGTATAAAGAGAAAAGGATTCGCCTTCATGTTTGAATATATTCGCGTTTATTTGTGTTCACTTTTCTCTAATATATTTCAATTAATTTTACAATTACAAGAAGAGAAAAATGTCGACAAAGTGTAAGTGAAGCTTCCATCGAATTACAGAAAAAGTTTCCTCAAAATCATACAGGAAAGACCTTTCAGGTTGTGGGTTTTGTTTCCGCAATATGTGAAGGAGACTTTTTTTATTTAGAAAACTAGCCTTAACATTTTAGAGTATCTAAATTATAATTTAAAACGCGTAATTTATCATAGATTGCATAAAGAGCATGCCGTATTTCTTCCGATAAATGCTACGCTATTCTATTTTCTTTGCCGATTTTTCCAAACGTTTTTCCTTTAGTTTATATGAACTAAAGTGTTTCCTTCATTTATAATGAAGTTAATTATCACATAAAAATTATCCACCTTCCTTTAATGAGAATCTCTACCAAAAAATTATGTCAAGTAAAAATTATCACAATTAAATTCTCGGAGAATAATGTAACCTAAGACATAGCTGGAACTGTCTTTCCTAAATAATGTTTCCCTCCTGCATCGAATGAGACAAGTTCCATACCTTTATACGAGTATATACTTTTTAAAGCGACTAAATTTACGCATGACCTCGAAAGAGAACGTGGGATGGGAGTCTCCACACCCACACCCAATGAAAATTCAGTTTAATTATATAGTCAGATTACTTTCTTATTAAAAAATTTAATAAGGCTTAGTTTTATTTAGTATAGGTATGTTTGCTACGTAAGTTGGAGATGCTAAGTGATGTTTTTTTTTTTTTTTTGTCATGGTGATGAAAATGCATTTTTCTTCCCTTGTAATTTAAAAAAAGATAATTAAACTTCTAATTATAGCTGTTAATTGTAAATCTCTTAAATAAAGACCTCTAACATTAAGCGTATTCAGTAATTTATTCCTATATTCAAGTTCAGTTACCGGTAAAGATTTGACTACTTGATTCTTACGAGTTACGTCGTGGCCATGTTGCAGCACCGCTTCCCAGTACAGATCAGCAAAGTTAAGCGACACTAGGTTTGGATAGTAATTAAATGGGTGACTGTCTCGGGAATTCATATGATGTAATGATGTAGGGACTAGTGGGTCAGCTTCCACTTAAAGCTGCAGGTTTTCTTTGTCATATGATGTGGACTCTTCGTACAAAGTACGGAGGTTAAGTCATGCGACTGACAAACAAATTCATTCGCACTTAAAACAAGCTATATACAGTTTTTTAATGAAAATTATAATTGAAATTGACTGAACGTTTCATATTATTTGAACTGGAAACTTCTATAAAAAGAATGTATTAAAAATTCCATAGGAATCGCATTTGTAAAGCATTAATTTTAGTAAAGCAAAATACCATCAAGTAAAAGAAGTCTTCGACGTCAAATTTAGGCTCTATATGATTTTCTTATGTACGACTATATTATCATCACTACATAATTCAACGGTTACAAAAATGGAGTCTTTCAAGATACTGAGGTGATGCCTCTTTAAAATGTGGGAAAAAGTTGTTTAGCAGAAGAATGCGGAAAGTAACACCTTTCAACAAGAAAACTAAGAATACATTCCCTCGACCAGAGAAACCGCTGTAATAAATTAAATTAATGTCATTGTTAATTAATGCAATTTGACGTCATTATTAATTAGAAATCTGTTTTATATTAACTGCCAAGAGAGAAAGAGATTTGTTTTAAAGTTTACAGTTGGCAACCCTGCACCTCATTTTCAAGGAGAATTTCGCTGATGTTTGTGTTCGCGAGACGCATTGTGTTTCATAGTGTTTTTTAATGTAAATTCCGTTAAATATAGTCGACTTAGACCGACCAGACCTCTCTCTCTCTCTCTCTCTCTCTCTCTCTCTCTCTCTCCGAGCCAGGCGTGAGGCACGAAGGTGCTGGCCTGGATAGTGTTCGATGTACCGCGACAGTCGTTGCCGATAGAATAGACAAACTGAGAGCGTTTAAGGCTCCTGGGCCAGACCAGTTCCTCCCCAGAGCGTTGCGGGAGGTGCGCGACCAGGTGGCTCCCCACCTGGCCACAGTCTTCAACAAATCGTTGGAGACGGGCCAGGTGCTTGGTGACTGGAGAGAAGCTAACGTGACCCCTATCTTTAAGAAAGGGGATCACGAAAGTCCAGAGAACTACCATCCCATTAGTCTCACTTCAGTTGTAGGTAAATTAAAGGGGATAATAGCGGATAGGATCGTTGACCATTTGGATTCCTACAAGCTGTTTGGGGACTCCCAACATGGGTTTAGACGGCATAGGTCGTGTCTCACTAACTTGCTCGAGTTTTTCCACGTCATGTTGAGTGAGTATGATAATTGATAAGAGAAGGGCGATTGATATACTTTATCTCGACTTTGAGAAAGCCTTTGATAAGGTACCTCACCGCCGACTAATGGCGAAAGTCCGCGCGCTGGGTATCGGTGAGGAAGTAGGTAGGTGGATTGAAAACTGGCTGAAGAATAGGTGGCAGAGGGATGTAATTAAAGGGGTTAGTTCGGGTTGGGCCTCGGTCACTAGTGGGGTTCCTCAGGGTTCCGTTTTGGGGCCACTGTTGTTTATCATTTACATAAATGATATCGACGGTGGCATCGTCAGTCGGATCGCCAAATTCGCTGATGACACCAAGCTTGGGGCCAATGTTGGGACGCCCGAAGCGATCGAGCAGCTGCGTGCGGACCTAGGTAGGATAGGAGAGTGGTCCGAAAAATGGCAAATGCCGTTTAACTTGGGTAAATGCAAGGTGATGCACATTGGCTACGCCAATCCCAAGTCGAACTACTCGATGCTGGGGAGTAATATCGAGGCGACTGATTTGGAAAAGGACTTGGGTGTGCTAATTAGCAGCGACCTTAAGTTTATGAAACAGTGCGTAGAGGTGGAAAAGAAAGCCCAGAAGCTGTTGGGTTATATCAGGAGGCAATTTCAGTTTCGGAACAAGGAGATTGTGCTCTTTCTGTACAATTCCCTGGTTCGGCCGCACCTGGAGTATGCTGTGCAGTTCTGGTCGCCCACCCTCAGGAAAGATATTGAGAGGCTGGAGCGAGTGCAGGCGAGGGCCACAAAGTTAATCCCTTCCGTTAGGCATATAGGCTACAATCGACGCTTACGCGCCCTGGACTCGTTTTCGCTGGAAACTCGGAGGCTGCGCGGTCAACTCATCGAGGTTTTCAAGCTCTTACGCGGGTTCAACGATGTCGATTTTAGAAGCATGCTTAGTTTAAATGATAACCCAACTCGCAACAATGGTTGGAAGTTGGATTTGAAATGATTTAGGACTAGTGTGTGTAGGAATTACTTTACGTATAAGATCTGTGACACGTGGAACAGTTTACCTTCAGAAGTTGTGAACAGTTCCTCTGTGGATCATTTCAAGAAAAGGTTAGACCAAATCTTGCACACTATTTGAGTGTGTAGAAAATTTTCCCTGACACCCGTTGCCATTGGTACCTCCTCGGTATGGGCCGCAAGGCCTTTTGAGGTACTTCTTTTCCTTGTAACTCCTTGTAACTCTCAGTGTCATATTCATCTTAATTCGCGCCACCTTTAATCACTGTTTCAAAAGTTAACTTGAATAAAGTCATATAAAATCTATTTTGTAATTCGACTTCCCATTACATTAGGCCTAAGCAGACACGCTGCCGAGTCAGTCAGGCACTGTAGGCAATTAAACTAAATTCACTATATACAAAAACCGTTAAAGTTTGTGATAAATATCATTATAAGTAAATAAAAATAAATTAGTAAATAAATATGAGTGACACAGTCCACTTCAGTCCTAACCGTAGCACACATACTGTATGTGATTTACAGTGCATTGAAATTACCATGTATTTATGAAAGTGTGGTCGCACTGGAAAGTTTCTATTCCATATGTTTGGCTCCAACATAATAAGTCGTTGAGAGACGTGTCGAAAAAAGACCAAATTTTCTTCAAAAAAAGGAAAAGTCAAGGAAAGGAATTATTTCACATGGTATTTATATTAATGATGCTTCTTATAATAAAGATAATAATGAAATTAGTTTCATCTCTAATAAGTGAGGAAAGATAAGCTAAAGAAATGTAGCATCACGCCTCCTTTAGAGTCGAAGCCAGTTGGCAACGTTTCAAATTGAACATAGACAACCTCTTTATAATAAAAAAAAAAATTCTTTCCTTTTTGCTACAAAATCAAAAATACTTTTATATTAGACAAGTATGTGAACAACAAGATAACATTTAGCCACTTGTATTGTGATTAGCAAAACATCCTCTACACAGAAAGGACTTCTTTGGGCCATGATCACGAAATGTGTTTACAAGTTTTGCTTCTCTTCGGCCTTTTCCTCCGCCAAAAATTTTGCATTTCAATGGTACAAACTTTTCTTTCCTTTTCTTCCAAAATTTAACCTTTTTTACTTTAGTTATATTTACATCTGAAAAACTCCAAAAAATACGAGTGACATGAGTGACATGGTCCTAGAAGGAAAAGTTTGTTCTGCAGGGACCGTGTCACTCATTTTTATATTGCAAATAATTTGCACCGAGATTAAATATACTGTCTTTTTGACACTCAACATTAGGGTGATTCAAGTATGACAGAAATCTTTTTTCATTCTCCTAACGTTGCTTAACCCATCCCATATTATGTGGTGAAACACCACAAAAAGTTTCAAGTCCCTCGGCTCATCCTAAGGGGTGATCCAAGACACATTTAATTTCGATAAAAAATGTTTGCATAAAGATATTAAAACTGCATGGGACCTCGGCTTTCACTGGATGAGTTTCATAATATATTTTTTTTAAGTCAGAGTAAGCTCTCTATGTTTTTCTTTTTTAAAATCATTTATTTTCACACCTCCACGCACTTTTTTTTATTGAAATAAATATGGTTAACAAATTTTTATCGAACGTGCTCTTCCGGAAATCAGAAAACTTAGGCCTGTGGGCTTTAACAGGCTGAAGAAGCTACTGGAGCTGCTTTTCATTCCTGGTGATGGTGTTCAGGAAGTCATTGATCAACTTGACACCACGCTCAGCTGTGTCATTGACCACCTTCATGTTTCTCACGAACAGGCAACTCTCCTGATATCCAGAGAAGTTATTCCACTGGTCAGAACAAACTTTCAACCACTCTGTCTCGACCTTGAGCAGGTGAAACAGAGTCCAAGACTGTTCACCAATGAGCTCAAAGAGGGTTGTATCTGCGTTCATTTGTGGGAATTTAGGTTTTCCTACCCCAAACTCCTCTGGCTTTGAAATGGTCAAAAGCCTAGCTGCCATTCGGGACTTGATGTCTTTGTCCACCTTGTTACTGAACAGAGCAAAGACAACCAGCTCCTCTGTCAAATACCAGAGACGAAGATAAAACTTCCTCAGAGCAGCATCTGCCGCCTCTGAGTCAACTTCTTTGAACTTGAGAAGAGTGTGGAACAGGTCCAGGTTATTCTTGGGAGCATCTGCTCCCATGGAGGCAGACAGGAAGTAGGGAACATAGATCAGTGAATTGAACCTCACCATTCTGTGCAGATCCCGTTTGTACTCCTCATCATAATCCATTTGACTTTGCGGCATGTACATTTTGGCCTGGTACAAAACAGCTGGGCCTCACCTGCCACTGTGCACAGCTCCAGGTCGCTAAAACCTGAAACCTCTAGGTGAATCAACTCTGAGAAGTCTGAGGGTCATCTCAGCAATCTCCCGGTAATCATCACGAGGTAGCTGCCCTTTGCGGTTTGGGTTGGTAAACAGGTTTTGCAGGTACAGAGGTACCTTGTCTCTCAACTCCTTCAGCCACTTGGACCGCACAACCAGCTGTTTCAGAGTCTGCTCCAGATCAAGATCATCCCAGCCCCCCCCCCCCTGAATGCCACACAGTGATGATTCTCAGGGTCATAGTTGTCACCAAATATAGTGTGCCACACAGATCCCAGCTCAATCTCAGGTACATGAGGCCGCCACGCAGCCCACAAGAAATTCCTAGCCAAGTGAATCTCTAGCAGAGTTAGAGCTCCTTTCCAGACACCAGTGTTGCTGGCTGTTGTGTCAAACACACTTGAACAGATGGAATCCATCACACCCCATTTCTCCCAGACAACCCACATTTCTTTCTCCATTACCTCCCCAGTCGATGAAGGATTCGTATCTTCATCCACCGTAGTAGGAACAGCCAACAACTTCCCTTCAATGTGATTTGAAAATCCAGAGATCAGAATGGACAGGCGGTCCTCAAAGAGCCCAAACATACTTTTCAGTAGCTTGCTGTCAAAATGAGCAGTAGCATGAACAGGTTTTGTCTCCTGGAACTGCTGGAAGATGCGCTCAGCCTCAACCTCCCTGTTGTTGTTCCTGGCCCTGTTTGTTGTGGATTTTGAGATGACAAATTGTTTCAAGCTGAGTGACCTTCCAGCCTCTCCTTCACCTGATTTCAAAATGGAACCTACCAGTCCAGTTGCCTGCCCATGTGACATCCCCAACCGATCAGCCATCTGACTGTCTTCACTACTACATCTCCAGAAATCTTTTCTCTCTTTTCTAGTGGAATATATTCATCATCTGAAGAATCAGAATCCCCAGAATCAACGCCATCATCTCTAACTATGGACTGTCCTGCATTCTTATCCCTTTCTGCCTCATTTTCCCTTCTTCTCTCCTCCGTTTTCCTTCCTATCAACTGCCTCTGTGTATCTTTTGTCCTCTCTATCCATGCTCATCTTCCTAGCTCCTCTCTGGTCATCCAAAAACTCACAATCTGTGTCACAGGCCTCTTCCCTTCTGAACCGCAGGTCTGACTGAATCTGAGCCTTGGCATCTTTTGCAGCAATATCAAACAGGGTCTCCAGTTGGGCCTTGAACTCTGTCCTGTGTTTCTCATTGGTGTTTGATTTCCTGTCACGTTCTTGGTAGAGTGACTTCCACTGCTGGTGCAGAGTGATGAGTTTGTCTTTGGCATGCTTAAGAGCCATGGTGGGAATGCCGGCCATGCTCCAGAACCGAAGCACCTTCTCATTCAGTACGATGTAGGCCAACTCATCCAATGTGTTCCAGTCCTTCACGTTATCACAGTGAGGCAGATTTGTAGGAGAATCACATACGCATTTGCACTTGCAGTGAACTTCCTTGCAACCCTGTCGGTGATGGAACAGCTTCATGACCTGGCCAATAGTAGGAAGCTTGTCTCCTGTAACGTCGTTCTCCATCTGGCCGACAAGGAACTTGTCTGTGTCTTCTTCCCTGGCTTTGGTTTGGACGAATTGAGAGCCAGAGATTCTGACTCGGAGGGATCATATTGTTTGCCACTTCTAGTCTCCATTTTAAATATCTGAAATGAATAACACAAATTATTAGTATTATTATATTTTTTTAACAGGTATGAATAATGTTATTACAAATAGAGAAAGACCTTGTCAAATAAGCTAACAACAGATAAAGCTTCAAAAATGAATGTTTACTAGTGATCAAAAAATATTTAAATATTTTGGGTCACCAATAAACATTGACTGAAGTAACCATGTGGAGAGGGTCATCATACCCTAAGATAAACGTTATCTAGCTAAATCTTCCTTGCCCACGTTTCAGATATTTTCAAGATATTTGAGTTTTAATATTTTCAGAAAACGCGTGCGACGAGCCCGATTTTAGTGGAAAACGCAATGAAATATACATGCCTTGGGTTGATATTTCAACTCACAATATGTGATGGGTTAAGCAACGTTAGGATAATGAAACAAAATTTCTGTTATATTTGAATCACCCTACTCAACATATACCTGGTGATATCAACCCCAAGAACTCAAAAATACGACTTGGTCCCAGGGCAAATTTTACAAAATTCGCCGTGATACTAAGTGTGTTAAATTGAGATCTGAGCTTTGATTGGGCCACTCGAGAAGCTTGAAATTCTTTTGTTGGAACCATTTCATGGTGCTCTTACTTACTGTATATGTTTTGGATTGCAGTATCCAATTGCAACCCATTCGCAACTCCCGAACTGAAGTCAATACATTTTCTTCTAAAATTTCTGAGATTTCTTCGAATTCAAGATCCCATTGATGACAAGTTTTCCTGGGCCAGAAGCACTACGGCATCCCCAAAGAAGCAAACTACTACCACCATGTTTAACCGTAAGAAGGGTTTGTTTTATCCCTCGAATGCAGTTTTTTTATTTTCGTCAAACATACCGTTGCTCACTGTTCCCGGATAATTCAATTTTAGTTTCATCTCTCCAAAGAACTTTCTTCCAAAATGCAAATTCATCATTTTGATGATCCTCGGCGTACTTTAAAAACGAACGTCTTTGTGCGCTTTTTGTAGAAGAGATTTTCTTCATGCAACACTTCCATGCAGACCATTCTTTCTCAATGTACGACATACAGTAGAGAGAAGGACATCGACCTTAGATAGTTTTAATGTTTGGTAAATATCACCCGCAGTCACTCGTGGATTGGCAGCAGCCATTCTTTATATCCGTCTAGCTCTACGTTCTGAAATTTTGCAAGGTCATCCACACTTTGGTAGAATCTTGATTGTTCTAAAGCCTTTCCATTTCTTTATAAATGCAGCAACCATCGTAAATGGAATTCGAAGTTCTTCTCCTATCTTCCAATAACTCTTTCCAGACTCGTGTGCAGCAATAGCAGATCTCTTAAAATATAAAGACAGCTCTTTACCCCTACGATCCCACTGCTTACTAATGGCTTGTACAGTCATCCGTCTTCCATGATACATGTACGAAAATACATGAACGAAAAATTTGCAATTTAAATTTTTTTTATTTTCCTCAACTTCTTTGACGTTTTACATACAGTATGTTGGAGTTCAACTAATTTTATATTTGTTAAATTTTCCCAAACGAACGGTAAACTTTTCACAGCTATCCTATGCATGGTACGAAAGATAAAGACGAATTTAACCGAAATATTTCTCTGTACGAATACTTGTGAGCGCCACTGTATATCCGATGTGAATCAGTAAGTCTTTTACATTGCACTATATTATATGCAATTTAATTATATATATATATATATATATATATATATATATATATATATATATAATCATGCGGGTTGCTTCTACAGTGCCGAAGGATATAAATATTTCTTGGTACCTGAAATGGGTCCTTTGAATAAGGAATTTAAGCTTAAATTTACAAAATTGTTAAGGAAATTTTTTTATCATACTGATTTCCGCATCATATTTATTAATAAAACGTCTTTAGGTAGCTTTTTCTCAGCGAAGGATCGAACCCCTGACTCGTTGCGTAGCGGTGTTGTATATTTATTTACCTGCCCTAGGTGTCTCCTTGGGAATTACATTGGCAGCACTGTTCGCTCTCTCAGGGCTAGATTTTATTCGCATATGGGAATAAGTGGCCGAACAGGTAAAATTTTAAAAACTAAAGAAGCCTCGAGTATTCGCGAACACAGCATTAAATGTAAAATTGATGTCACTTTAGACAATTTTAAAATTCTTGGTTGTAATACTTGTCCCAACTCACTAAGAATTTTAGAATCGCTTTTCATTAAAGCATTGTCCCCTAGTCTGAATGTTGACTCATCAGCCGTCCCCCTCAATTTGCTATGATCCCTCCTCCTTCCCCAATTCCTTATAATCCCTCCTTCCCCAATCGCCCTCGCCATCTCTTGTGTTTCCCGTTCTTGTCTCTGCTCAAATTAGTCAGCCTCGGAAACTGCAGTGTAAGGTAGCTAGTTCCATTATTCCAGTGTACTATTGTTAATTTTTCCAGTGTATTAATTTCACATTTACTATATGTATTTAAAAATAGCTTCTTAATTTTTATATGTAAATCTGTATAACTTAGAATTTAACCCTCTTTTCTCAGTCTTTTAAAATTTGTCTTTACGAATAGGTTATAGAAATTTTCTGTTTTGTTTTTCATTCAATATTGATTTTAATTTCACATTGTTATTAAACAGCCTGAAGATGAGCGTATTGCTCGAAACGTTGCGCATTAAAGAAGACTTTTCATGGCATTTACATTTCTCCTTGTCATTGGATTTCTCCTAAATATATATATATATATATTTGCGGTGCATCTTGCTCCTGAAGAATCATGCACCTGGCCTGAAAATAACTGGAGGTGTCTGCAATACAAACTAACGAAAATTGCGCGAAAATTAATACGAATTTGGATGTTTTTTGAACTGGGCTAGCACCGAGCATTGTTGCTTTCAATGGTGTTGAACCACGTACGGAAGCCTCGTCACTGCATTGACTCCCTGTTTGCTTAGCAATGCTTCTGTGAGCTGCTCGTACTCTGAAGTGGGTATGTGGGTGGAATGATGCTCTATGTGAAAAAAATGTTAAACTTTTGATCTTTCTACTTAAACTATGAATGCATCGATTGACTAATAAATAAATATGCGCCTCGGTGGTGTAGTGATTAGCATCGCTGACTACGAGTCCCCCGGTCCCCCAGTTCGATTCCCGGTGACTGCAGGCGGTGCGCAGCTAACCCAGCTGTTCATCCTTCCACACAACAAAAATTGATTGGTAGATATACGGGTACGCTGGGTAGCCTAGTGGTTAAGACGCTGAGTTGCTGATCGGGACGTCGCGTCGTGAGATCGAGCCCGGGCGAGAACTTTGTAATTTCTGACCGCCCGTGGTGGGTCGTGGTTCGGATTCCACGTTAAACTGTAGGTCTAAGGTGGGGCAACAACTCGGTCGGAAACAAAACCAAGGTTTATATAATATAATGCACACCCACAGAGAAAAACTAAAAAGCGATTCCAAGGCCATTAAGTCAATCAAAAAATACAAAACATAAAATATACCGTGATACGAGATGAAAAATAAATTTTGGTAAACAAGTAAATAACGTGGCGACTTTCCCCAGATATTCAATGACAAATACAGTATTTTAAATCCTTAATTTTTATTTTTATCATATCCAGAACGGTTGCTGCTTGGAATGAATTTTCAGTTTTCTCTTTGTTGAAAGTTTTCAGCGATAATATTGTTTTCAGTGTCATTAAAATTTCCCTTTTCAAAATCACAATTGCCAGTTGTCCTTTTGTTTGAGTAATTAAGTTACTGATATTGATTATGAAAAAAGACGAAATCTTATTACTGTTTTAATTATCGTTTTATACTCTATCCGTATACACATCCACACACACACACACACACACACACACACATATATAATATATATATATATATATAATATATATATATATATATATACATATATATGTGTGTGTGTGTGTATATATATATATATATATATATATATATACACAGGGTGGGCCGAAAGTCTGGATCCATAGGAAAATATTTATTTTAATACATAAATTACAACAAATGGTAAATACTTAAAATAAATATCAACTTTAACTCGTAAATGCGTATCCGTGATACTGTACAGTGGTTCGTACTCCAGTATAAACAACAAATTATAACAAATGCTCAAATTGGCGGCCTCTGACATCGAGACAGGGATGGAATTTATGATTTTTAATAATTCTTCGAATTGAAGTTCTCGAGATGCGTGTTTCATTTGATAATCTTCTTGTTGACTTTACTGGACTATTCGTTAAAGTTTCACATACCATTGCAGAGGTATTTTCATCAGTTGCAGTTTTTGGACGACCAGAACGCCGTCGATCATGTACACTTCCTGTTTCTTTGAAACGTTTAAACAACTTGCCAACAGTCGCATGTGTTACTGGATGCTAGTGATGTAGGTCACATCCGCATCCGCATCCACATCAGCGGAACATCCGCATATTTTCTCGCATTCGCATCCGCACTTTGGACTGCGGATGTCGTGCGGATGTGGACCGTTGAGATAAAACGTCATTAATAAGCGGAAATTATCAAATTCTACTATAATAATAGAACTAGTTCATTGTGCGCAAAAGTGATGCAAGCGACAAGACGAGAGGCTGTTCTTGTATGAAGTTACTCTCTTGCAACCTACTTAGATCCACGTTACAAAGCTAAGTTATTTTCACCTAGTACATTAGAACGAGTTAAATCATCACTTGGCAAAGCAGTTGAAGAGCTTCAATCTCTTGAATCTGTCGCTTCGCCACCCACCAAAAGAATAAAAGTTTCAGTGACAGAACCAACACCTTCAACAAGCAAATCTATCACAGAATCTCTCTCTCAGTTTCTTGAGTCAAGCAGCGATGACGAGACCTACGCGATGTCAAAAGATGTAGTAAAAATGATCGAGAGCTATCACCAAGAAAAACGCCTGGCTGCATGTGACAATCCTATTAGTTGGTGGAAAAATACGCAGAATATCTATCCATACTTGAGTAAACTTGCAAGGAAACATTTAGCACGTCCTCCAACAAGCGTACCAAGCGAGAGATTATTTAGCAGTGCTGGATTAATATATGATGAAAAGAGAAACAGACTGGCAGCAGAAAAGGCAGAAAAATTAATGTTCCTTAAGCATAACCTTCCTATAATTAAGTTTGAATATTAAACGATGAACATCTTAGTTTACTTTATTTTCATTACTCATTTATAAATATGCCTAATAAAACTTTAAACTTAATATAAATAGTTATCAAGCTAATTAAAGATCTCTTTCTATAAGGGTGGAGGTTGGGGAAAGAGGTCGGGTAACACAATTATGGTTTCTAATTGTGGCTGAAACTCAACAAAATATAACGAATTTATTTGCAGACGAATTCACTAATTGATTTCTATATTAGTTAGATGCTTGCTATTATTTTATATGTTCAGGGAAAAGTACAGCAATTATTGTACAATTAATCAATTATACTACATTATAGCGACAGCTCTCTCTATATAATAACTTATTATATACGTTAAACACAACAAATCTCGAATATATCCTAAAAAATAACGAAAATGTAGACATCCACATCCGCATCCGCGGATGTGAAAAAAATGACATCCGCTACATCACTACTGGATGCTTATCAGGATGATTTCTATTGAATTCGGTAGCAACTTCTCTGTGTGTAGCGCCCTGTCTTGCGTACATGAGCACAAGTTCTACCCGGTCTTCTGTTGTTAGATTCGAAGCCATTTCTGGGCTGAAATAAAAAAAGTATTTGAGTATTTATACTGGAGTACGAACTACTGTACAGTATCACGGATACGCATTTACGAGTTAAAGTTGATATTCATTTTAAGTATTTACCATTTGTTGTAATTTATGTATTAAAATAAATATTTTCCTATGGATCCAGACTTTCGGCCCACCCTCTATATACACATATATATATATATATATTATAATATATATATATATATTACAGTACGTAATGTATGTTTTTGTATTCCGCAGAACTAAAAAATTCACCATATTTTGCAAACGTTTCAAGAATTAATGAGGTTTGTGGACGAAGTAATAATGTTATGATACTAAAAAAGGCTACTTCGTGCCCACCTCGCAACAACGCTTCCCGTTAGATCAGCAAGGTTAAACGACGTTTGGTCTGCTCAGTAGCTGGATGGGTAACCGTCCTCCGTGTTCTGATGATGCCCAGACCCTTAGGTGTTTCAGATTCCACATAAAGCTGTAGGTCCCCTCCGCCACATGACCTTTATAGATGTAACGGAGGAGATTAAACGACCATAAACATTATTATTATTATTATTATTATTATATATATATTATATATATATATATATATATATATATATATATATACACCATTTACCTACTTTGTTACTCTATGAGAGTTTGAACGACGGTTCAGAATATATATATATATATATATATAAGAAGAGAGAGAGAGAGAGAGAGAGAGAGAGAGAGAGGATTGACAAAAGTAAATAGACACGACGATGGTTGTCCTCAAGAACAAATGCAAACCCGTGTGTCAGCTTTACATCATGGAAAGGAGAAAGAAACGTGATTTTAAATATATTGATTCAATTAATGTATTATTATTTATTGGCTTTTATTGTCAAATCAAAAACTATAAATAAACCAAATGTGTCTATTTACTTTTGTCAACCTTCTGTATATAATATACTCATACATTAAGAATCTAGAAAAGCGAAACAGGTTGCGGAATTTCTTTTGCAGAAATTATATACTACAACTTCAGTGATGTAAATATTTTCCATAAGCGATATTTATATGCATAATGAATTATATAAGTACTCTCAATCAAAAGGAGTGCGGGTTGCAATAATAATAATAATAATAATAGTGATAATAATTTATCATTTCTTGTTTATATTATTATAACATACAAACAAAAGCTTTGATTTAAAGTCCATTAGTCCGTAGTCCAGATTTTTATGCTCTTACTGAACCATCTACATTGTGCATTTATTTAAACTTGTAGTCAGTTCATTGAAGGGGAATCCATTTGTAAATGGAGCTACAAAAAAGAAAAAGAAATTTCCGAAATAGCGAAGTGAACTGTGTTTGGCGACGACTTTGCATATTTATGAAACTGTATAGTTACCTATATAGAGATGGCGAACTTTTCATTATATTATGATCAATTCCATAATTAAGCGTGACACTTCCGCAGTAGTTTCATAATTAACTGACTCGGTATAGAGTCGGGTGCCAGGAAAAGTGCTATACTTTGGCATAGAATTTAAAAAGCGCCATAACTCTAAAACTAAAGGAAAGATAATAAGGAGCATAGAGTACAAACTTTTGATGCATCAGATATACTTATCCGCACTCTATTCAATATGAATGACACTCAGAAAGCGACTATATTCTTTGGCGGTACAGCAGTCGCTAAAGTGTCTTACGATCACGATCAATTTTTTATGAATTTTTATAATTTTTATAATGTTAACCACCTCAAGTCCCATTTACACCCCTACATACAATATTCACTTGAAAAAAAGTTATTTCACTTCGTAGTGTCATCTCGAGTGCATCTTTCCAAAACAGCTGATTTTGATTTTGATTTTAAAATTTTGTTATCACGTTTCTCGCCATTTGAGAGAAATATTTTCATTATTATCAATCACCGCATAATATTGTACATACCTGTAAGCTAATTTGCTTCTATTTTTAGAAAGTAAATTATTGCGAGTATAAGTTTTGCAGTGCCTTGATGATATCAACTTTTAGTAAGTTTGGAAGTTAAATTAACATGGAATGTCGGAAAGTCCATAATCAGTATTATTTGAAGTGAAGATCCGCTTTATGAACCCAAACTGGTTAGCCTTAATGTTTTTTGTTCTGAATACCGAACTGCACGTTATTGGAAAAGTCATTGCAAAAAACTTTCTTGACGAAAAATTCGTGGTGTAAAACAGATAATTTATTTTCAGCGGCAATTTGCTTTGACACGTTGTCAACTTAAGTTCATGGTCGCAAATTTTCTTATTAATTTTAAAGATATTTACATTATAAAATGTATAAAATTTCATATTTCGGTTATTACATTTTAACTATGTGTGTGTATATATATATATATATATATATATATATATATATGAAAAATTATTTCACGAAAGTGACACGTGAAAAGTATTTATGATGAATAAAACCACGAAGGAAAAAGAAACACAAAGGGGTGCTCAAGCGGTTCCTGAGGATGTCATTAGACGAAAGCGCTTGAGCACCCCTTTGTGTTTCTTTTTCCTTCGTGGTTTTATTCATCATATATATATATATATATATATATATATATATAAAATTTTCTTTCTGGCTACAAACATTGCTGAGGTAAATCTGAGAACCCCTATGTACTTTTAATAAAAGAAATAATAAAATTATAATCTTATCTCTTTTGACTGGAATGATTACCATGGAAACGAGGAATTGACAAATAAGATAAAAAAAGGGGGGAGGTTTCTCAAATAAAATTCTACGTCTACATTTAAAGTGAAAATTTTGTATGATGGTGATAGAAAGAGAATTTTAACTTTTCCACACTGTACCAATCCTTTCAAAAGAAGTCTGAAATGGTATAATCTAAAATATACTTGTTCAATATATATATATATATATATGCCTCGGTGGTGTAGTGGTTAGCGTCGTTGACTACAAATCCATCGGCCCCGGGTTCGAGACCCGGTGACGGCAGCCGGCGCGCAGCAAAACCCAGCTGTTCATCCTTCCACACAATAAAAAGAAAGTGGTTGGTAGATAAATGGGTACCCTAGGTGGCCTAGTGGTTAAGACGCTGGGCTGCTGGTGGGGCGTGGTTCGGATTCCACGTTAAACTGTAGGTCTAAGGTAGAGTGAAAAGTTTGACCTTCGTCGGAATGAACAATTCGGGCGGAAGCTAACCAAAGGTTACCAAAGGTGTATATATATATATATATATATATATACAGTATATATTAGGGTGGAGTGAAAATGATAATTTATAATGGCACACTGGTATTTTATTATAGTTTTTACTGAGAAAAACGAATATGATGATACAAATTGTGCCAGGTTTCTCTAACCACCCCATTTTTGCATGAACACAATTTAACAAACACAGAAAATAGAGTTCTCATGTAGCATACGTCTGTCCATCAACATTACATCATACGAATAACCCCCATTAATGTTATTATGAAACCACAATTATAAATTTTTATAACTTTAATATATTATTTTGCGTCATTCCCAGATTTAAGTATTCCTGCCAAGGTCGTACTGTATACTTGTACACATCGTATCTTCTGACTCCCCAGGCACCACAGTTCGTGTGACAGCCAGCTGCAATAGTTATCCCCCCCAGCTACAGAATCCAGAGGTAAGAAGCTTGTGAGCATGCTTTGAGAAATGAGTTAAAAAAATATTCTGTTACACTTGTTACAATGTACATTTGACTGACGTGAGTAAACTGAGTAAATATTTGTTGTTTTTCCTTAAGCAATTAAAATTCACTGAAATTTATTTGTTTTTGTTCTTATTTTTCAGTTAATAATTCACCTATAGAAGAGTAGAGATGGAATCAGCATCCCACACACCAGTGTCTCCACAAATGAAACAACATCCTTCTTCACATCAAACTTGCAACATCCCTTCTTGCAGCAACTCTACACCAACAGCTTTCCATGCAGCAGCAGCTACGCTTTCAAGTTCCCCATGCTATTCGGCAAGAAAAAATTTGTGAGCAGGAGGCATTCTAAGCAACATTGTATGTTTGGCACTCCTGAGAAGTTGCCTCATAATCTTTTGCCAGCTAATTTACAAGTGGCTCGGTACTTTCTCCATCTCAAAGAAAGGAAAAATACAGCTAACAAGCCATCAGACAAATAACTCAGGAGCTACTAAAACTTTGGCAGCAAGCATCAATCCCACAGTTCAGGAAAAAGCTATGTTTCAAAAGGTAACAAGATTCATAGAAAGAGGAGCAACGTTGAGTAGATCAAAAACATCAGTGAAACTAAAATATGAATATATGAATAGTCTCAGTATTTGTTTGATATATGTGCCTGTAAATGTAATTTAAAATCTCATACAGACATAGGATGCAGTGATAATTGTGAAGAAATTCACATAGATTGCATACGTCGGAGAGAAAAAAAGTACCAAAAGAGGAATTACAGTTTCTACTTGATCAGAGGAGTGATCTTAAAATGTACATAGGTAATTTGGATGTGCATGCCACACAAATTTTACAAAAGAGATACAAGAGGAAGCTCTCAGAACAAGTAAGTAAAGAAAAGAAAACCATCAATCGTTCCACTGAAGTTCAACCTTTGAGCTTAGTAGAAAATTCTTCAGATAAAGACAGTGACAATGGTATAATGGAAACTGAAGGCTGTGATTTTGAAAATACTGGGAGCCAAATGAGAATATCTTTGCGGCATGTTGCAATGCAGGCAGATAGATTTGGTGTATCAGATCGTGCTACTGCTGCTATTGCAATTGCAACTTTGATAGACTTTGGTATGATCACCAAAGAAGATGACCATTTTGTAATAGACAGAAGTAAAGTGCGGAGAGAAGGAGAAAGACCGAAAAACATTGAAAAGTGATAAAGTAAATCCTATTACTTCCATATACTTTGATGGTCGAAAGGATCAGACTTTAAGTAAAGTGAAAGTCAATGATAGGTGGTACAGTGAAAAGAGTGAAGAACACTATGTAATGATCAGGGGCGGATCTATAAGGGGGCCATAACTCCCCTAAAACCTCTAATGATGCCCCATAGATACAAAAATGTGAGGCAGAGAGAATGTTCAACAAAGTGGAAAGAACTTGCACAGCTATTAGGAGTACCAGGTCTGAGGAGAGGCTAGAGACCCTTGTGTTACTTCACACTCATCGAAATCGCCTTCTCACTTCAGAGTCAGTCATTGACAGATATGTATTGAAGAACAAGACAAAATTACCATTCACACTGTGACAGATGACAATAATTCACTGTGTACAGGGCCGCATTTAGTGGGTGGCGCACCGGGGAAATGTCCAAGGTCCCGCGCCCGATGGGCCCCGCAAATTTCAATTGAAAAAAATTAAACGTCACGTATTTGCCATCCGCGACGAGTTTTACTTTTTCCAGCAGGCGGCATGGCATCAGGCATTCGAATATCCGCTTTGATGGTGTTTAATTTGATGTTCTTGTTAGTGTTACTAATTTCTAATGTTGTTACTAACTTACCCGGTAGTGAAAAGCATAAGGATAAGAAGCGCAGAGAAGAGTTTCTTGCGACGGTGCCGAAACTGACTAATTGGATTAAATCATCAGCAACTAAGTCAGCCCCTTCAGCAGGCCCATCAGCTGCCTCCGCTACTTCAGCAGCTGCGTTTTCAGAAGACGTGTCTACGTCAGTGCGTTCAGCAAGCCCAGCAGCTGCATTTTCAGGAGACTCGTCTACGTCAACCCCCTCAGCAGGTCCACCAGTTGCCTCCGCTACGTCAGCAGCTGCGTCTTCAGAAGACCCGTCTACGTCAGTGCGTTCAGCAGGCCCACCAGCTTTAGGACATGCAATTAATGACATTGGTTTGTGGCCACAAGTGCTGACCGATGACTTTAGAGAGTTCTGGATAGAGCGGGGACATCAGATTGCCGAAATTATGACAGCGACTTCAGTAACTCTTCAACCACTGAAAGTGGTACAACACGCCGATGTACAAAGATATTATTTGTTAAGAAACATAGCCTGACGAATAAGAGGATGGAGGTGTCATGGCTGTGCTATTCTGAGTCCATAGGCTGTGTTTACTGTTTTGTCTGTAAATTAATGTCGAGGGAGGACAGCAAGTTCACAATCGGGTTCAACGACTGGAAGCATGGTAGACAATCGGTCGAAGCACACGGAAAATGTGAGCAACATATGGAGTCGATGAGATATTTGTTGGTTAGAAAGTCTGTTTCTGGCCGTGTTGATTCGAAACTGGTGAACCAGTTTGAAAAGGAGTGCAACTACTGGCAGGAAGTTTTGCGGCGCTGTGTCGACGTTATCAAGTATATCACGTCACGAGGACTAGCAATTCGTGGACACGACTCCCGTTTCGGTTCACCAAACAACGGCAACTATTACGGAATTTTGGAACTTTAGGTAAGTATGACAGTTTTCTAGCTGCGCATAGAAGCGAGCATGCCAACAAAGGTAGCGGACACACCTCGTATCTCTCTCATTTCATTTGCGAGGAACTCATACTGTTGATGGCCGATAAAGTACTTCAGACAATTATCCGAGAAATCCAGCAGTCAAAATCCTACGCTCTATCCGTCGACTCTATGCCTGATGTTTCCCACACCGATCAACTGTGCTTCACCGTCCGATATGTGGTTGAGTCTGGGTCCGTCGAGCGATTTCTACAGTTCATACCTATGAGCACACATACAGGGAAAGGAATCGCCGACGTGGTCCTCAACTTTCTGGAGACGCATGGCATGCGGATTGGAGACTGTAGACGACAGTCTTATGATAACGCAAGCAATATGGCAGGGAAATACAACGGCGTAAAGAGCCACATCAAGTCAAAATCTCCGTATGCTGAGTTTGTGCCATGCATGTGCCACTCACTAAATCTTGTGGGTAAATCAGCAGTGGACAGTTGCACAGCAGCCGTTGAATTGTTTATGCTCATTCAGAATGTCTACACGTTTCTCATCTCCTCGACATACCGATGGCGTCGAGATGTAGAGGTTCTCGATAGTAGTTCCCGTAGTGAGAAACTAAAGGTCGACAAAGGTCTCTCCGATACCCGCTGGTCAGCCAGATCAGATGCCATCCAATCTTTAACCGAAGGCTACGCCGAGAATATCGTGGTACTGGATGAGCTAGCAGCAGATACCAGCCAAACTGCGGAAGACAGGATCGAAGCCAGGGGATTGTCTAAACAGCTTCAACAACTCGAAACAGCTATTTTATTGGTTTTATGGAACACTATTCTCGAACGATTTCAAAAAACGAATGCATCTCTGCAAAAACAAGGAATGTCGTTAGACTCAGCCACCCTCTTGCTGAAATCACTACTGCAATTTGTTGAAGATCTCAGATCAAGATTTGACGAATTCGAGGACCAGGGCATCGGAAAGTGTGGTCATCGATTATACAAGGAATCGACTCAATGCACAAAGAAGAGAAAGCGCCATCATGACGAAATCGGAACTGGCGAAGATACGAACCTAACACCAAGAGATTCATTTCGGACCACTGCATTTCTACCGATAAATAATTGATAAACTGTGTACCATTCTGAACACTCGTCTAGAAGCGTACGCTGTCCTGCAGAAAAGATTTGGATTTTTGTATTTCCGTCTAGTTCTGGACATCGACAGTCTTCGACGGTCAGCTGAACATCTAGTCGAATGCCATCCGGCTGATCTGGAGAAAGAGCTGGTAACAAAAGTTGTGCAGTTCGCTGCCCTAATGAAACACACCGAAAGTGAAACAGAATCCCAGACGGAACGTGAAGACATGTGCATCAGATTTTATCGGCATATGAACACAAACGAACTGAAAGGAACATTCCCAAACATGGAAATAGCAATGAGAATATACCTGTGTATGTTTGTCACGAACTGTTCTGGTGAACGTTCATTCTCGAAACTCAAACTGATCAAAAATTACCTTCGCTCCACAATGGGCCAGGAGCGCCTTTCGTCCCTGGCGCTGTTGAGTATAGAGCATGAGGTGTTGCGGTCGGTGAGTTTCGAGGACACAATCACGCAGTTTTCCAAACAAAAAGCCAGGAAGCGTCCTATGTAATATTCATTACAAATCTACACTCTATCTACAGTACAGTAAGCTGTACAGTTTAGCTGTTTATTAAGTGCATTACAACTGTGTAGCTGTTTATTAAGTGCACTACAATAACTGTGTAGATGTTTATTAAGTGCATTACAACTGTGTAGCCTACTAGTGCAGCTGTATACACTGTGTGTGTACATAGTTAAGTTATAGTTTTTAATATCACATCAATAAGCCGAATGGCTTCCGCATGTGTGTTTTGTGTGTGTTAAAAAAATATATCTGTTATGTGCATTACAAAATATTGTCATTCATTAACACACTAAAATAATACATCCCAAGAAATAGTTTGCCCAAGGCCCCGCACACTGTAAATGCGCCCCTGACTGTATATGATAATGTTACATAAAACCAAGCTAATTCATATGGCATTTGTTATATTCACATGGTATTATTCATATAAATAAAATATGCTATTCATTTTTATGAATATCCACAGAACAATTTCCATGGATAACTGTGCAACTTCACTTGATATTGATTCTTCATACATTTGACTGATCTCAAATTTCAGTGGCTAGATTGGACTGGAAAATAAGTACAGAAATGTATGGATAATATAGGCCAATTTGTGAAAATTATACCGATTGGCTAAAACTATTTATACATTTCATATTGCCATAATCATATTGTCATGGTCTTCATGCCCCCATCAGAGTCAAAATGTCCCCCCTGAAATATGCCTTTAGATCCGCCCCTGGTAATAATTGCTTAACCAGGTGGAGGGTATATTACCCATCAGACACCAGCATCGAGTAGGGCTGCAGACATAGCAAATCAGTAGTTGTCAATTATTAAAGAGAGACATCTACAAAATGATATAACTGTAATAGGCTGTGATAGCACAAATACCAACACTGGTTATAAATGAGGCGTGATTCATGTTATGGAGAAAGCACTTGGTAGGCTACTTCAATGGTTCATTCATATGCTTCATACAAGTGAATTACCTCTGAGACATATTTTTTGAAACATTGGATGGTGCAACATCTGGGGCAAGTACCTTTGTTGGTCCTTTTGGAAAGGCCATTCACTTTTTTTATGAAAACAATCCAGTAGTACAATTCAAACCTATAACTAGTGGTAAAGAGCTATTATATCTGCCACAACACATCGTTGATGATCTCAGTGGAGATCAGCAGTACTTATACTGCATTATTTCAGCAATCAGAAATGGTACAGTTGATGAACACCTTGCTCATGTAAAACCAGGTCCTCTTAGCTTAGTCATGTTAGATGGTTAACTCTTGCTAATAGGGTTTGTAGGCTTCATATCTGAACAGTGAAACCAACAAAGAAACTTTACAGAATAACACACCTCAGTGGGTGCTACTGTAGTATGCGGTCTACCTACGATTGGTTAGGTTTAATCATGATATTTTCGTTAAAACTAACGAAAATATCATGACTAAACCTAACCAATCGTCAAGGGCGATTGACAATGGGATGTAAACAAACAATTAGTAAACAAGATAAGAAGCTATAATTAAAAGGTAGACCGCCGAATCGTAGGTAGACCGCATACTACAGTAGCACCCTTCAGGGTGATAAATTATGGTCCTTATTGGTTTGACATCAAGTGTAGACCTAATTGCATAGATGGCCCAAGGCATGTGTTTTCTGCTATTACTAGAGTTAAGCATTTGCCCAGAGAATCAATAGAAATTGTTAAGAAGTATATATCCCGAAATGCATACTTTGCTCACCCTGAAAATATTCTTCTGGCAATGTTGTGTGACTCACCTAGGGAAAAACGTAAAGAAGCTGTTAGCAAAATCATGAACATGCGAAATGAGACTGGTCAAAATTTTAGAATTGAGGGATTTCAAGGTTCCTAATCTTAATTTTGATGCAAAGGACTGGGATGAAATAATTAACTGGAATGATACTAAACTAAGTGAGCCACCTCTTACAATGAAGCTAAAAAAAGCAGAAATTTTAGCAACCAAAGAAAACCCATTGAACATTCCAAATTATCCCAATCATTCCCAGAATGTAAGCGTTGTATTAAATTAGTGACGGACTCTTCAAGTTTGGTATTTGGGTTTGAAGCACGAGATGGTTTTATCAAGGCTAGAATGATTTCACGTAGTCTAATGCCAGACATGAAACCAAAAAGGATTTTGCGAAAAGTTTGCCTTCTTTATTCGAATAGTTAAGGTTGTTTTTTGCAGTTACCATTTGTGTAGTCATTTGATACGTGTTTCTATACTCTATATGTATTTAATAAAACAAATTTAAAAAAATGTTATTTTTCTTTCCTTCTTTCTTTGTATTTCTTGCAACAAAACACTAAATTCGAGGATATCATTAATCCAGAAAAGAAAAAGTAAATAGAAATTTATTAAATAACCTAAAAATTATTTGTAGAAGATATATTTTTAAACCCAGTTACGACACCCATTTCATATTTTGGCAAAATTGGGGCAGTTCAAGATACTCTAGAATATTATTTCAGTTTTCTTTGTGTTTCGTAGTTAAAATCACAATATAATTTCAGTGTGCCTGAAGGGAAAGAAAACTTTTGTCTGGTTTCACTTCGCCCGTGTGTGTATATATATATATATATATATAATTATATATATATATATATATATATATATATATATATATATATATATATATAGGGTCACTTTAGGGTGGGAGAAAAGTCTTTAAGGATTTTATACATACAACTGTTTCGTTACAACATTATACAGAGAAGTGTTCAGATGATGAACCATATCAAATCAAACAAAAAAAGTTTATAAGAATTTTATTCATACAAATATTTTGTTAAATTGTAATTTAATCTTCAAAGAGTTCTCCATCCGCTATGATACATTTGTGGATTCTCTCTGTGAAACTCTTCATTCTTCTGAACATATCGAGTGGGATCCTTTTCACTTTTCTTCATCTATTCTGTGGCCAAGGGCATTCACATTTGGATAGATGAAGCTAGGAGTGTAGAGTTTGTCACGCAAATTAGCCCAAAGCCAGAAATCATATGGGGTTAAATCAGATGATCTGGATGGCCACTCGATGGAACCTCGCCGCCCAAGTCATCTTCCTTCAACGTTCGTATCCAGAATCTCACGGGCAGCTGCAGAATCATGTGGCGGCGCTCCATCATATTGATAAAGCCAATTCTTGCCAACGTCATTAGTAAACTATGGCAAAACCTGCCAATAGCGTTTTCCATCCATCGTATCTCTCGATATTTATGTCAAAGGAAACGAGTCCTGAATAACCAATGCACGCCCAAACTGTTAGTTTAGCCGTTTTAACGGGTTTACCCAATCATATTTTGGGATTTTTTCACCCAGTAATGAACGTTGTGTTTGTTTCCTTTATTCGTTAAACCGAAAACACATTCATCTGAAAATTTGATCTTTCCATGGAAATCTGGATCACTGTTGAACTTTTGTCTCATCGTTTCGGCAAACTGCAGCCGTCTATCAGAATCATCGTTGTATATGAGCTGAGAGTAAATGGGTTTGTAATCGTGGTACCCTGTGATTTCAATATATTTGCTGATGAAAATTTGGAAATACTCAGTTCCTGTGCGACTTTTCTCGCTGAAGTTGTTGGATTGACTTGAAAACTGGCAGGGACATTTCCTTTGTTGTTGTCTTCTGTCGCCGTTACTGTCCTTCCGCTTCTTGGACGATCTTTTACCAGGCTCCCTGTTTCCAAAAGTTTGAGCTTCCAGTCTCGAAGAGTGGTTGCAAACTTTCTTCACAATTATTATAAGGAATAGCCCACGATACATGATACACTTTTTCTTCAATGCTGTATTTCATCCTTACTAACATGGCGGTGACTCGGGCAAGGGCTTTGGGCCTTCCTGTTCTAGCCGAGGGTATAGTTGCTTTGAAAAGCATCGCATAAACTGCAGTGATATCATTAGAATTTATTTATATTAACAAATTATTTGTATGTATAAAATCCTTAAAGACATTTCTCCCACCCTGTATATAGGGTGGCCCAAGATAAAGTAGCCCTATTCACTTTTATTAAGAAATAATGGGGCTACTTTATATATATATATATATTTTTTGGGGGGAGAGATTAACTCATTAGTTACACATAAAGGTTATCGATGTTAGTTAGAGCAACATATGATCCTACTTTGTAGAATTTAAATATTAATTCCCATAATTAGGTCGTATGTGGTTACAAGATTATAATTTTTAATTTTACTCATTATACGATCGATGCAATGGTCCGATTTCATTCATGTCTGACGCTGAAAATGATGCAGCTTCTAATGGCTCTTAGCCTTATAATCAGTCATGGTATTGTGAACTTTAAAACAGATTATATATATATATATATATATATATATATATATATATATATACAGGGCTTTTTTTGTGATGGTACGCACCGGTACGGTGTACCGGCACCTTTTTTGAATAATTAATTCTTAGATTATCTAGAATCTTTCTTATTAAATTTTTAAGTTTTCTAAAACTTAAGCAATATTGTATTATAATATTCTGTAGTATAAAATTATACTGTATACCTATTGTATTTCATGGCAAGTATAGTTGTTATATGGTAAGCATTGAAATCAATTGTAGATAAACTTTACGTACACAACAAATGTAAGGCATCTAAAAATAAACAACTACGAGCTAGTACACAATACAATTTATTATGCAACATATACTGAGTTATTTTGTGACAAACTGGCCCTCCTGTTCATCAAACCTGTGGGACCGCCTCTTCCAAATTTTGATCCTAACAAATACGTGGAGTCATGGTTACTCCGAAAGCGCCACTCAGCAGTTGACACTAACAGCGAGGAACGAAGTCGACATATTGAAGCAGATGAGAACTTGATGAAAATTTGGAATTTTCTGTAAAACAGTAAGTTAATATTATGATGTACAGGGTGTCCGAGAATTATCTGTACAATTTTTGGCTGTTATTAAAAGTCAACCCTGAAGTGTAGAAATTCCAGTTTGTCCCATTTTACAGAGAATCTCATTAAGTTTTTTCTGATACCACGTTTTGACAAATTATTTAGAAATGTACGCGGGTGACAGACATTGATGATTTAAAAGCAAGAATCACAGCTGCTATTGAGCGAATTGATGTGGATATGCTGCAGCGTACATGGCAACATTTGGAGTATCGATTGGATGTTTTGCGAATCACTAATGGTGCACATATCGAATGTTTGTAAGAACGTTACTTTAATAAAAGAAACTTTTGAAAATACAGATTCTAAATAATCTTGTTTAAGAATTTTATGTGTGTTATCAAGAATTTTATTAAAAGATGAAATTGTACAGATAATGTTTGGACACACTGGAATTTCTAAAAAACTTGTCAAAACTTGGTATCAGAAAAAACTTAATGAGATTCTCTGTAAAATGGGACAACACTGGAATTTCTACACTTCATGGTTGACTTTTAATAACAGCCAAAAATTGTACAGATAATTCTCAGACACCCTGTATATTATATATATATATATATATATATATATATATATATATATATATATATATATATAATAATATATATATATATATATATATCCCAATGAGTACCGGCACCTTTTTTTTTACAAAAAAGCACTGTATAATATATATATATATATATATATATATATATATATATATATATACAGGGCCTATCAGAGGGGGGGGCTAGGAGGGCCATTTGGCCTGGGCCTCAAGCTTAAGGGGGGCCTCAAATTTAGAAACTTTCAGGTTTGAATATAATGTTTTGCAGTGAAAGTAATAATTAGGTTTTTATTTTTATATATATATATATGTGTGTGTGTGTGTGTGTGTGTGTGTGTGCATACTGACATAAATAAAATAGTGAACATTTTTACTGCAATGGGAAAAAAGTTAATATTTTTTCACTAAAAATATTTGCTACATAACATCATTGCAAAAACCTGTTTGCCACGTTTCTGTTACAGGAAACGGAACTTTTCCGTTTTATGGGCACCATCGAAATGAGAGAAATTAATATTTTTTAAACTTATTTTAACTTTTTATTAACAGTCAGTACATTTTGAATAGGAGAAATTAAAAATAAAATAAAAAAATAAAAAAAAAAACAAAAAATATTTGTTTATTCTTCAAAAATTTGACGATACTTTGCGTTGAAAATTGAACAGAGGCTATATAGGCCATCTTATTCTCAGTTCGCGCAAAGACCTAACCTAACGACTTAACCTAACCAATCGTCAAGGGCATACAGTTGACCTAACTGGGCATTAAAATTTTTTACCGTAAGTTTCGATATATATATATATATATATATATATATATAAAAGTTAAAAAATATTAATTTCTCTCATTTCAATGGTGCCCATAGAACAGAAAAGGTCCCAGGAAACTTAAGGACACTGAATACCATTTACAGCACTTTGTCAAATGAGCATATTGGTAATTTACAGTATTTGTAATAGATCGAATATTGATAGTGATTATATATATATATATATATATATATAAATTTTGCCTTTGCATTATTCAAAACAGATTTCTACAAATGTGTGTTGGATAATCTTATTTTGATTAAATTTGTACTCATGAAAATCGAAATAACATTAAAAACTTAAATTAAAGAAATAATAAAGGGTCGTTGTTGAATAAGAACTTTGGGAAATTTTGGTCGACCTCAAATGCCAGACTGTGACTGAATAGAAAACGCGCTTCACAATAGAAAACCTTCAAAATTCATTCCTAGAAAGCGTCAAAAGTGTTTCAAGTATTTTAACAGTAATTTTGAAATTCTCGACTTGGCCTATCCAGGAGAGAGTGAGGAAAGAGGATAATGATATTAGCGTTTTACGGTATTATTTTCAGTTTTAGTCTTTCAAACAACGCGTAAGAGATTCTCAATTTGGTGTGAAAGATTAATTACAAAGTTATTTCGCGTTCTTGGTTCAGGAGACCTTATTAAAGTAATCCAACTTTTTTTTTTTTTTATCAATTTCTGGGAGCGGATGTATGCCTTTTAGATTGTAATTTAAGATTTTACACAAAAATTTTAATTTTTGCAAACAGTTGTCATTAACACCAGAACTTTTATAATTATGACAGTCGTTGAAAAGTTGCCTTCCAAAACCAAAATAGCGTAATGGAAAATTATCGTAATTCTCATTAATTTCAGGCTCCTAAGTTAGTTAATTAATTTGTTTAAGCGCAGACACCGTATTATGGGTACATTGCGTAGTATTTGAATTCACTGTTTTTGAAGAGGTATGTATATTTGCGAATCTGATTTGAATTAATCTCATGAAAAATTAACATACAACTAAAAATTTTAAGCAACTTTTTTTTTCTTGCAGATAATGATTGACTCATTATGGGCTAGAAATTGCTGAAAGACCGCAACGAAGTTCACGTTCCAGAACAATCTACGCAGCGACGACAAATTTTTTTAAAATTTCTTCGCGTTGTGTGTGAAAAATGTTTGGGGCTGGATTCATTCATTTATTAACAGTCTACAGTGATCTCATTGAGTACGTTGCTTTCGGAAAAAGGCCTCTTTAAGAGTCAAAGTTGTTTTAAGATGTTCCTATGCGTAAAAAAGGGGAATAAATAAATTAAGTAGATTAATTTAGCTCTTATTTCAACCACTGTTTCTCATCCCAGTTTGAGAATTGCGAAGTCAGAAGAGAAATGTACGTGTTTTTGTCAGTTTCTTTGTGCTTATATCATAATATGACTGATTAAAATAAATTATGAAATGAGTCCTAATTATTTAATTATTCGTTTGATACTCGTTTAAGAAGGACAACTAAAAAGAATAAAGAAATGACAGAACTAGCTAGTGTTCCATTGTAACTTAAAATATCATGCTTTAAAATAGTTTGTTCGCCAGCCATGAGGAAAACGCCCACTTTCGCGAAACCTGATCAAATCTTCGTCACAGTCGTTGTAAACTTTCGTGGATATTTCGTCATTTCACTTTAATTCAGGACTATTTCAGTTTCAAGATTTCTCTGCTTCATTTATTATTCTTATTTCAAAGGTTCCTAAAAGTTTTGTTCCATTTTCAAATAGTCTTCATTTAATTTACAAGTTGGAATGTGTCAAAATATGTTTCACCCAACTTTTTATTGAAGGTTTAATTAACTACAGTGAACTTCAAGAATATCTTTACATTTTTAATCCAATATTGAAATAAAAGTTCAAAGCTATTTTTTAAGTTGACTGTACATGTTCTTTTTTGCTATTTTTAATGAGCTTGATCAGGTATCATTTTGTTTTTTGCTATGTACATTTGAACGTATGAAAACTCTTGCATGTTAAATATGCATCCACAATTTTTATTTTTATATGGCATATATTCATGCAATAAATAAATAAATTATATATATATACACTTTTCAACTTTTCAAATGTTCCGTGTGATGATTCCTCACTTCACGAAGGTCAAGCTTGTCGCCCCTCCTCACGAGTTGGACTGGTGAAGTAGTGAGTTGGTTTCTTGTACTCTCCACCTCACATACCCAGGTACGCCCGGCTCATCAGGGATTGTTCTGAGCCAGGCGTCTAATCTTTTTTTTGAAGATGTCCACCGCAACACCACTCGTGTTCCTTAGGTCTTTGGGCAGCTGATTAAACAGTTTTGGTCCTCTCACAACAAACCTATTCTCTTTCAGGGTTAAGGATGTTCCCTGTCTAGCCTTTAATTTGAGAACACGACAGTCTTCCTTTTCTACTTTCCACTGTTGTTTGGGGAGTTCCAGGGTTCAGAGTAAGATTAAGGACTAGTTTCTCCATTATTTTCCAAGTGTAAATAATGGTCTTTTTTCTCCTTTCCAGTGAATATGGTTTAATTCGCGTAACCTTTCCCAGTAATTTAGTTCTTTGTACCCATTGATCTTGGCTGTGAAGCTTCTCTGAATCCCTTCTAGCTGTCTAATGTCTTCTTTTTTATATGGGCATGTTAGGACTGAGCAGTATTCCAATTTGGGATATATATATATATATATATATATATATATATATATATATATATATATATATATCGTAAAGAACGACGCTTGTATAGGAGATATTCCGCGCAAGACGAGAAAGAGAAAACAACAAATGAAAAAATGAAGTACCACCTGGGAAACGAACCCGGGATCTTCCGATTGCGCGGAATATCTCCTATACAAGCGTCGTTCTTTACGTTATTTATACTGCGTGTTCTTTGCAGTTGAATGTATATATATATATATATATATATATATATACATATACAGGGTGTTTCAGGAGGAAAGGTCAATACTTCGGGAGGTGATAGTATCGGTCATTGTGAGAAAAAAGTTCATATGAACATGTGTTTAATTCTGAATGGTTACGGAGATAGAGCTGTTTGAATCTGATGCGCGCGCAGCTCTTCCTCCCCCTTCCCTCCCCTATAACCTTGAACCTTGTAAGCTGTAACGTAAGCATGTAGTATAAGCCAATCGACAGCTGACTGTTGTGAGTAACATTGTTTTGTTTGAAGCAGTGTTAAGAATGCCACACACCTTCACACATGCCGAATATGCAGATATGGTGTGTATCTACGGTTTTTGCGATGGAAGTGCAACAGCTGCTGTTGCAGAATACCGTCGACGGTTTCCGAACCGCAGAATTCCGGATCGAAGAGTGTTTACCATGGTTTTCAACACATTGCGTGAGATTGGTACACTTCCCAGCGCTCATGTTTCATCTGAACGTGAAGGTCAACAAGATATGAATGAAGTGGAAAACACTCTTCAGTTGGTAGAGCGTAGTCCTACTACTAGCTCACGAAGAATTTCTACACGTCTCGGTGTAGAAATGCTAATCGCCGATTGCTTCGATTAATACTGTTCACCGATGAAGCTACTTTCACCCGTGACGGTATCAACAACACTCGTAACTCTCACCGGTGGTCAGACGAAAATCCACATGCCACTGTGGAAACAAATTTTCAACATCGCTTCTCTGCCAATGTGCGGTGCGGTATCATCGATGATCAGCTGATTGGCCCTGTTACTTTAGTTTAGAGAATCGTCTTACAGGACAAAGTTACCTAACATTTCTGCAAAATGAATTGCCAGGACTATTGGAGGATGTTCCTTTGGCTACACGCGCTGGTATGTTCAGCATGACGGAGCTCGTCCACATTCTACCCGTCTGGTGATGCAATACCTAAATCAAACTTTCCCTGGTCGATGGATGGGCCGCGGTGGTCCCATTCAATGGCCACCAAGGTCTCCAGACCTCTCTCCGTTAGATTGTTGTTTGTAGGGGTGGATGAAAAGTCAAGTTTACAAAAGAAAGGTAAGGTAGATACACGAGACGAATTGCTCGCGCGCATTTTGGATGCTGCTGCCCGCATAAAGGAACGTCAAGATCAACTCAGACGAACAACACGCGATCTTCGCACACGAGTTGCAAAGTGCATTGAGGTTGACGGTGGAATTTTCGAAAACGTATTGTAAACTGTAACAAATTTGTCATTTCTGTATCTGATACCATTCAAAATGCCAATGTTTAAACATTAAATGTTAGAAACAGTAATTGGTTTCTCTCTTGATTACCATTAACAATGCTTTTGTATTTGTAGATTCAAACAGCTCTATCTCCGTAACCATTCACAATTAGACACATGTTCATATGAACTTTTTTTCTCACAATGACCGATACTATCACCTCCCGAAGTATTGACCTTTCCTCCTGAAACACCCTGTGTGTGTGTGTGTGTGTGTATATATATATTTATATATATATATATATATATATATATATATACAGTGGCGGATCTACTATGAAACTAATGAAGCTTAAGCTTCAGGGGCCCTGAAGCAACTTTTTTTTTAATGAGTGAATTTTTCAACAAAATCGATGGAGTTTTTTAAGTGTTTGTTAATAAAATAAGGCTATTTTAGTGATAGAATCATAAGCCAATGGGTTGAAGTACTTAATATTGACCTTAGAATATGCTCTAATACCCATTTCATATGGCCTCAAAATGCCCCTGTAATTGGTCAAATTTCCAAATTTTCTCGGGGGCTTGCAGCGCCCGAACCCTAATATTACTACTGCGCTTAAGTTGTACTTGACAATCCCTATCACGAGCTGTGAAGCAGAAATGAATTTCTCAAAGCTATCCTTTATAAAGAACAAATTTCGGTCTACCATGACTGAAGAGCGCTTAAATTCTTTATGCATATTGTCTCTAGAAAATGACATTGCAAGGAAGCTCTCATATGACAAAACTGTATGTGAATATGTTGCTAGAAAAAACAGAAAAAAGAGTATTTTGTAAAATGTGCTTCATGTAGTATGTATTCTCATAGGTGTCTAAAATAAAAGATTATATTAACTGTGGTCTTTGCTATGTTTTATGTCATCATTCTATGATGCATCATGCATGTATATAACGTTTCCCTAATTTTCATACCCCCATAACTCGAAAACTATAAGGCATAGCCTCGGAAATTTTTATTCACACCAGTGACTTTGACATGTGAGATAACCCAGTACAGCAATTTTAATCAAAATCTGAGATGTAGTGGTTAAATTTTTTAAAAATTTGTGGTGATTTGCCATAGAACAACCCCATTGAAGAAGATAACAGCGGTTACCCAGACCTCGTTGCTGGTGGGAAGGGGCTCACTGTATGGCCCATTTTCAAGGACACCACCCCACCACCCCGTTCTCCGCCATTTGGGCCTCGAGGTCCTTGCAAGGGCAGCAGGGCCCTTTGAACCTTGTTGGATGTTGCCCTATTGTTGCTGGTTGCGAAGGGGCCCCCATAACAGTTCAAGCTTCAGGGTCCCAAAAATGTAGGTCCGCCACTGTATATATATATATATATATATTATATATATATATACAGTGTGTGTGTGTGCGTGTGTGTGTGTGTGTATGTATGTATCAGGGTTGGCAAACATCCGAGTTTCTTTGAAAAGCCGACTGTGCCCGAGGACATTCGAGGTTCAAAAACAGAATGGGGTCTCCAGATAAAACTTGAAAAAGAGCTGGAATTTTCATTTTTCGGGTGGAAAATCATTTTTCTTTCCATATTTGTTATTAAAAATTATGTACTTATACACTCTGCTTGAAAGACCTATGGTACTTGTAGGTTATCTTCCCCCCACCAATTTTGACAGAATATTTTCGTTAAAACTAATGAAAATATCACGACTTAAGCTAACCAATTATATATCAAGGCCGTACAGTTGATCTATTAGTAAATAGTAAATACTATTCCAGAAACAAACAATGTTATAATTAATGATTAGTAAATGAACTGTACGCCCTTGATAATTGGTTAGGTTAAGTCGTGATATTTTCGTTAGTTTTAACGAAAATATTCTGTCAAAATTGGTGGTGGGGGGAGATAACCTACAAGTACCAGACCTATTAATATATATGTAGAAGAAATACAGTTCAAATGGTTATTACTCTTATAGACCTAGATAATAATGAAAGTACGTTTTATTACCTAAACAAATGAATAACCTCACTTTTACTAGTCATCAGTATTGGTTCACATTCTAGTCGCAAAAGTATCTTTGTTGTAGGCCAAATGTATTATTATTCTTAGAACTAACAAATTACAAAAGCATGGTTAACTTTAGGAAGGAGAGAAGCAGAGTGAATTAGTTTAAACCATTTTTTTTAACCTTTTTATATACTCCGGGAAATTTTGAAAGAGTTTATTGGTTTGCTAAAGGAGATTGAGATGGACAACATTTTAAAACTTTTAAAATTTGTTCTCAGTAACTATGGCAGCAAGTCCACAACTAGGGTGGCCAGACGTCCGGCTTTAGGCGGACAGTCCGCCTTTTGAGTGTTCTCCTTTTTAAATGGCCACAAAAAAATGCTGCAATTCCTGAAGTTTTGCTTGGGTTTAAGTTAGGGTATTTTTAAGAATAACATTCGTATTGATCCAGTTTCATTTTATTGGAGACGGTTATTTAGGGAGAGGTTATCATACTTTCTCTTCAGCCTATATTGCGAATGTAACTATTTATCGCTTAAAATTGAATGTGTAATTCTTTCCTATAGTAGGCAAAAAGTCCGACCAAGTAGGCTAGTTTGGGTCTATATAAGAGCCCTTGGTGCTGGTTAAGTGTGCGGTCTACCTACGATTCGGCGGTCTACCTTACCTTTTAATTATAGCTTCTTATCTTGTTTACTAATTGTTTGTTTACATCCCATTGTCAATCGCCCTTGACGATTGGTTAGGTTTAGTCATGATATTTTCGTTAGTTTTAACGAAAATATCATGATTAAACCTAACCAATCGTAGGTAGACCGCACACTTAACCAGCACCGAGCCCTTGAGGCTGACCGTACCACAGTAATGGTAATACTAACCAAGACAAACCTTGTCATTTGGGTCTCTGGATCAAATTTAGATTTATCATGTGTAACTTTGTGCCGTAAGCCCAGATTGGATTTTTTGCAGTGAAATACACACACACACACAAAGAAAAAAAAAAAAAAAAGAAAAGCCAATATCCAATATCTGAAAAAAGCACAGTAAGTAATTTACACAAGGAGTTTGGGTACGCCTAGCCTGCGGTCCAAATCCGGACTGCGATAACGTAGCAATGTGACCAAGTAGATAGTAAAAGGCAGAGCAATTACTATATAATAAAACAAAATAAGGAGTAACATATTAATATTATAGCACTAATAATAGGCAGCAGTAAATTTCTCACTTGCGGTGACCAAGTAAATTATGTTTAAATTATTAATTGTTGTTCTCATTATGAGAGCGAGAGAGAGAGAGAGAGAGAGAGAGAGAGAGAACCCGCAAGGAAAATTAAAACTATTTTCACTTTCCTTGCTTCTAACTGGAAGTTTAAAGCATTCATAACCCTACAATTCTCGCGTTAAAAGGTTAAATCGCCTTGAATCTGCCATTTTACAAGTGAGAATAAACTTAATGTTTCTGAACGGGCAGCGTATTTTTTTCTAAGCCTGGGAAACATCTTAGTAGCCTGTCGTTGCACTCACTCCATTCTGTCTACTGTATGTCTTGTCGCAAGTATGAGGACCAGAACAGAACGCAGTATTCCAGATGGCGACGTACTAATGAATTATATAATGTTAGCATTGTTTTTCGGACTTAAATTCAAATGTTCTACAATAATCCTGAGATTCCCTTTGCTTTTCTAACCGCTTTGATACATTTCTTACTCAGTTTAAAGAATGTCGGCAACAATAATATCTAAATCTTTCTCTTTCTTGACACAAGTTAGTTTCTTGTCGCGCAAAGAATAATCCTTTTAACATTGTTTCTGCCGATATGCAACTTTTTACATTTATCTATATGAAAGTTTAATTGCCAGATTTCTCCCCATTCAAGTAACTTATTAATATCTTTTTGAATCTTCAAACGCTCCGCCGCTGATTTTGCTCGTTCGCCCAGTTTCGTATCATCCGCATTTTGAAATTATATTGTTAATTCGTATATCGATATCACTGATATAAATAATAAAAAGAACTGGTCCTAAAACTGATCCCTGAGGCACGCCGCTATTTACAGTTCTCCAGTTAGATGCTTTGCCATTAATGACTACTCTTTGTTTACGGCCGCCTAACCAATTATCAATCCATTTGAGAACATTACTATCAATTCCGTGGATTAAAATTTAACTAATAATCTATTATAGGGCACTTTATCAAACGCCTTTTAAAAATCGAAACATCCGCTGTTTTACGCTCGTCATTTATACTTACTAACTTGCTCGCCTTTTTTAATGATATCGTAAGACAAGAGCTATTACGTCGAAAGCCGTGCTGAGAATCTTTAATTAAATTATTAATTTCTACGTGATTGACTATTTTGTCCCAAAAAATCGTGTCCATAAGCTTACCATCTACTGAAGTCAAACTAATGGGACGATAATTTCCGGGAAGCGATTTGTCTCCTCTTTTAAATACTTGCGCAATGTTTGCAAGTTTCCAGTCGAACGGAACTTCTGTGGACTGGAACGATTTATTATTATTGTTATTAAATATGTATGTAAGAAGAGAGTATTGCGCAGTTTATTTCTTTACGTACCCTAGGGTAGTGTTTATCTGGACCTGGAGTAGTTTTATTAGGATTAATAGGAGAACTTCAAGGTTAAGGGAACTTCAATTTCACTAATGGTAAGTTCGCGAAGCTTTAAATCAGTGGTTCCCCCCTTAGGGGGGCACTAGGAAACTGTAAAATCGTTACCTTCTATTAATAAATCACTTATCACTTATCCTGTTATATTGTTATCTTTGAGGGGGCACCAGTAAATATGATGGACATAATGGGGCGTTGGCCTAAAAAAGGTCGGGAACCACTGCTTTAAATGATCATCATTGACCATGATTATGGAAGTGGGAATGTTGTTCGTATTTTCGTTCGTAAACACGGAAGAGAAAAATTTATTTGAAACTTCCGTCATTTGTAATTCTTCGTAAATTTGTTCATTGTTTTCGTTTATGAATGGACCCAATAGTCTGTGAAGCTACTTTTTCATTCTTCACATAATTATAGAATTCCTTCGGATTCGATTTAATTTGGTTCACTATACATAGTATATAGTTTTTAGTTGTGCTTACTTTTTCTAATAAATTTTTTGCTTCGCCTTCTCAGTAACTTTTATTAATTTTCGTCGGACAGATGATTTTTTTAAAATTTGAAATATGCATTCCTTTTCAAAAAATGTTAAACTGCTATTAATTTCAGCATTCCACCATTTAGGTGTAACAGACTTCGTCGCTCTCTTTTTACGTAATGAAATAATTACTCTATTTTAAAATGTTTAAAATAATTTCAAAAAGAACTCTGTGTGCTATTAATACTATCTTGCAATAAGTCTCATCCTAATTATAGGATCACATTTGCAATTTCACCTCACGAAATCCAAAAAGTATTGCACTCTCCGTATTATGAACATTACTTCTTCAGCACTGATCATAGGCAAATAACATTTGAAGTTAAAGTTAGTCTCCTAGAGAGATATTATTAATCAAGTCTACTGTAGGTCTGTACTCAAAATTAAATCTAGAATATTGGGATCTCTAGTGGGGTTTGACCATTTGAAAAAGTGAACGTTCGAGCAAACTCTCGTACAATCGACTACCAGAATTAGATTGTAAAGAATCACCCAACTCCCTGCAAGGTAAATTAAGTGTATATATATATATATACACACACCACATATTATATATATATATATATATACACAATCAGGAGGAGATTGAAGTAACCAATTGACCACGGACGTACTCGGCAGGAGACAGGGAGTGCTGGAACTCGTTTCTCCTGTCACTGTCCTCCTTCGCTGATCTTTTTCCGTGTCTCATCTACTCTGTGAGCAGTCCAGCATGCTCTGAAACACACACCACCTATTCCTCACTACAAATACATGCATTATACACATTACACAATCTTTTCAAAATTAAAAACAAAAAATTTGAGTAACAGTTTTTGTTTCTGGCTCTTCTTCTTCTCCTCCTACAGGGTGTCCATAAAGTCACGCATCATAAGAACATAAGCAATATCTATTTATTTGTCTCAATCAGGCCAAATATGTTGAGGAATATTCAAAGAAACCTGCTTTTTCGTTTACAAACATGTTTTGAGATTGGTGGGAATCATTTCGAACAAATAAATAAAACAAAATAAATAAATAAACAACATAAATGTATTTTCCTATGATGCGTGACTTTATGGGCACCCTGTATATGGAGAGTTGTTTTTGTGGGCATTCGCCCTTGGCTCCTCCTCCCAGCATAAAAAAACTTTTCATTAAAAAAATCCATCAACTGATTTTCAATTTAACGTTGGTCTTCGGAGTAAAAAAGGTTAACACACTTGATTTTAACTATGGCTTACTTATTTCAGTCTATTAAATAAATTCTCATAATATTCTTCCACTGTTTTTTTTTAATATTTTTTTTTCTTTTTACTCCGAAACTTAGTTCGTTTATGGTTACAGAAATAATAATTAGCAGTTGCCATAGAATTAGACTTCTGAACTTTTAGCCATATTTGGTCAAAAGATAAAAAGAGATTGGGTGTAGAAAAGGCGTCAGTTGGGGAAAATTTAAAAATGTTACAAAAGCTATAATAAAGTGGGAAATTTAAATTTACCAAATTGATGATAAGATGCCACATTCTTAAGGCACAAAATCGGAGAACACTATTAGCCACTTAGATGAAATGTAATAAAGCATATACTGTATTTTATTTTATCTTAAAATATATATATGGTATTTGCATTTTCATAAACTTCAGGAAATTGTGAAGTTTTTAAAACTCCCCACTAAATATGGGGCTTCCAGGTTTTTTTCATTTTTTTCTTGATAAAACCAATTGGGGACAACTAGGTTAGACCCACAGAGGTCAACCCTGATTGTATTACTAACGATGGCAAACGTTGTTAATTTGGGTCCTTGACAACCTTGGTCAAATTCAGATTCATCATGTGCAACTTTGATCGAGCACGAGTAAACTATTAGTCCCACGATGGAAGGTAAGAGCAGAATATACTGTACTTCAATTTATCTTGAAATATAACAGTTACATTTTAAAAAGCCAACGTCTGCAGCTCAGTGGGTGGTAACAATTTTTCTGTAAGCGAAGTGTAGACACTGGGGTCGGGGGTTCGAACCTCGATGATGCTGGTAATAATAATAATAATGAAGCTAGTGCAATGAGCCGCATTAGTTGGCCTGAGCGCTGTGCCAGTCTCTGGCCTTCCTGAATGCGAAGGGTTTTGAAGCTGGGCATTTTTTTAATAAGACCCACCAAGTTGGATACAAATATATATAAATAAATAAATTAGACATTCGGTTATCCGACGTCCAGGTATTCCGATGATCGCCCCCTTCAAATGGACTTTTCCAAGCGAAAATCATCGAAAGGCCTTTTTCACCCAATAATTTTACACTTAAGTATTGAGTAAACTTCTTGGGCATTTTATTTGCGTACACTACTCCTCACAAATCGTAATTGGCTTGGCGCCTTTAGTAATTCATCGCTAATCCAACGATTCAGGTATTCCGACGGGGTTCTGGTTCTTATATAGTCAGATTACCGAATGTTTTTGAGACTTTTTCGGACTTACATATTTGAACTTAAAATTTTGAGATTAAATTGTTTTACCTTTACATTTTTCGAAAATAGCAATTTATAATTCTATAAGTGGCCTACAAACACGCTTCACGTCCTTCTGCCAGATTTTATGCCGTTCGGAGACCCGCTTTTGTAATATATAATTCGCTTCTCGAGTGCTCTCCCTGAAAACCATTTGAAGTGCGTGCGTGCTTTGTTTTGACGTTTGGAATAACATTGTATTGGATTACTATTTTCTAAATGTTACGATGCATGAATTTCGAAAACAATGTTTTAAGATAATTCACATTCACAGCGTACAGTTATTAAACTTATTTTGTATTTGAAAGGAAAGCATTGTTAAAACAATTCTCAAATGCCTTTGTGTTTACGTGCTACATCGATAAAAGATTGGGTTTTGTATTCGAAAAAATTATAAATTAAGCAACGCGGCTTAGTAGAAAGTTTAGAATATAATCATACCCCTAAAATTAGTTTAATAATGGTCAGCTTTTCTCTACTGAATAACTTCAAACCAATCGGAATAAACATAAGAGTTTTACTTTCTATTCTATATAATTGTATATAAACAAGAAATTCGAAATGAACGAAAAAAAAATTATTATTATTACTTATAAATTTCGGGGTGAATTTTGTAAAATAAAAGTCTACAAAAAAAGTCCATTTATTTACACAATGAATAATTTACAATATATTATTTAGGAATATTAATAATTCGTCCAATTTCAGCATCTGTGAAAATACAAAATAAGCTCATATATATATATATATATATATATATATATATATATATATATAGTTTTCCTGATATAAGCATGTAAAATCGGTCCCTCTCGGCCCACAGAACGAAATCTCTACCTCTGAAATGCAAATTAAACGTAATGTTACACATGAAATACTACCACTGCTGTAAGGTTTTTGTTTATCCTTCTTTTGTAAAGGAAATATTAATCATTTTATACTTTCAATTTTGCAACTTTGCTTTTGCAAACAAACGTGAAAAAACCGAAATAGTTTTATCGAAGTATATTTTTCTAAAAAACAAAATTGTTTCTACTCAGATTGTCTTTCTTATTAGAACTGTATAAAAATATCTACTGATTATAACATATAAATATATATACTTTATAACTATGTACATAACTTAAAACCATCAGCTGCGAAGTAGGCTGTATATTTATATCAACTGTTTTGTATATACAATTTGAAAAGATTACTTTAAAAACTCTATATTCAAGACATTAAAAATACATACAAATTTTACACTTCATACATGGTTTCAGAAAAGTTTTTAAAATACTGTTTTACACGTAAGAGAGTATATATATATATATATATATATATATATATTGTATTATAATGAAATTTTAACAAGATAATGCTATATGTAGATTTTTTTTTCCCGTTTAAAAATATTTCTCAAATGAGGCACTTTTATTAACAATCATTAACTGACTAGCGGATTAAACAATTAACCCAATGAGAAATATATGTATATATGCCCTAGAAGACATACATGAATATGTATACTTCAGTGTAGAATTTCAAAATAAATGGCTGTGTCATATTTAAAAATGTCTTTTTTTTTTTTTTTTAAATGGGATAGTAAAAGCTTCGGCACTTAAGAAATCCTCAAAGAAAATAGGATATACGTTTGTGCATTCACGGGTGACGTCATATACTGACACCGTGTAGGTCGATTCAGTGCTGCGTATTAAGTTTCCTTTAATTAAGAAACGCATATTGAACAGAAAAATAATAACGTTTTCATTCGGAAAGGGCGTCCGTCAATAATCTCACTGAATAAGTAGCACCATCAATTTGTTTTGTATTAAGAAAATGCGTAAAGTTTTTTTAAAAATCTAAAATTTCGTACGATTCCATTTTGAGAATAGTTTGACCAGCGACACAATGCACATTAAAAAAATGTTTAAAATGTAGTCAATTACGAGGTTTTATAAGACATTTTGCAAGATATGAAACTACCTTTCAGTTTTAAAACATTACACGCGAGAAAGTGATTAAACATACTTTAAAAATAAATAAAACTATAATATATACCATTATTTCAGTATTAAAATTTATAAACGTTGGTCCGAAATGATTCTAGTTCCCTTGGTCCTTTCCGTAAGTATTTCGTTCTTGTTAGACAGAACTCTGTTTACTACCTATACACGATCTCTGTCTATATAAACAGCGAATCAAGCTACTACAACATGTTGCCACCTTAATCATAATATGTGAATTTAATTCAAATAATTAGCCTATACAGTATCACAGTGGTTAATTTAATAAATAATAATAATAATGATGATGATAATGATAATAATAATAATAATAACACGAATTTGTCGAATTATTAAATAGAAATTTTACGAGGCAACTTTATTATTATTATTAGAAATACATAATTGAACGATTAAAAATGAAATATTCAAATCGAAGACTTCTTTTATAATTAATTAATTGTAATGTAAAACTTTTAAATCAGGTAAATTCAGAAGCCAATTTGTAATGGTCATTTTTAAGGTTCCACTCACAGGTAGGACTCGGATACGTTCTTTTCCTCCTCCAGAGTGGACAGGAAAGAGACGTCGGAGGCCCTCCCAAAGTCGCTCCTGACGAAAGGCCTTCGACTGCGGGGACTCCCTAACCGATTTTTCTCTTCTTCCTCCGCCTCTCCCTCCGCTGCTTTTGACGGAGAAGCCGCGGCTTCTTCCGTTTCGGGCACTTCCTTTCCTTCGCTCGGGGGAATGTTTGAGATTTTCTTCTCCTCCTCCGTTTCGATATTAAACGTAGAGGGGGTGGCGGCGGTGGAGGGTGGTTCTCGCTCGAGATGTTGTTCTGGAAGAGGACGTCCTCGAAGCTGCAAGAGTCGGTTGCTCCTTCATCGAGGGAGTTCTTAGAGTCGTCCCCACCATGTGGGGAGAGGAGTGGAGTGGAGGGGGAAATGGAAGAAGGAACCGGATCAGCTGAAAGGAATTTAAAAGCAATTTCAATTTAGAAGGAAAATAATCTCTTTCCCATTAATTAAATAATAATTGGGCAAGGTATTATTATTACCCTTTCTTTAAGGTAAAATACAACAAAGGTTAGAAATTCCTCCGCCGCCTCTGCTGGAGCAGCAGCAGCAGCAGCAGCAGCCGCCGCTACCCGCCCTTAGCGAAGCGATGCCTGCCTGCCTTCCTGCCAGCCCAAATGCCATGTTAATATTTCAATGGAGTCTTCATTTTGTATCCAAAACAATTACGGAAACCTTCATTAAACCGCATAAACAATATTAATCTGGCGTTTCTTTTGCTATTTAAATATTTAAAAACAACAGATAATCGGTTTGGTTTACAAAGTTTTCATAGGATTATGAAATTAAATTTGATAACCATAAATATATTTAAATATTTCCTATTTTCCTTTAAACGTCATGTTTTTATATTCGTCCTTTTTCAAAAGCAATAGAGACGCACAAAACAACGGTAACAACCCATTAACTGCGCACAAGTGTATTTTAAACAATTACGGTGTTTTTTTATCACGAGAAAACATTTCACACTAAGAAATCAAACACCTGAGTTCCTATTGCCGCAGAAAGTAGTCCTGCCGTCTGGATTCCCCAAGGAGACGTTACCCACTGCAGAAGGAACGTGACTTACCTTCGATAAGAGGGTCTCCCTCGGAGGCGTCACACGCCCTCAGCGAAGAGCTCCTTAAAGGCTCCTTAATACCCGTTACTCCCGCTGGGGCCCCGAAGGTAAGCATCGAAGTGGACCCTCTGAGGTCGTAATCATCCCATTGGTACACTTGGAGAGGAATTTTAATTGGAATTAATTTAAACCGCAATCAGTGCATCGATTATAAGCACAAACTTGTGTGTGTGTGTGTATATATATATATATATATATATATATATATATATATATATATATAGCAGTACTGTGTGTGTGTATAATGTATATTAAATGACACTGCTTCAAATAATACTAATTAATAAAATGCAAACAAAATAATGAAACAAATAACTTAGGAAACAAAATAATTATAATTAAAATCAAACAACAAACATCGAAATTACAACTTTTAAACAAACCATTAACAAAATTATTTTACTGAAGCAACACTGAAAATAGCAATTTATTACCAATATTACGCTTATAACAACTCTAGCAAACAAGAAAAGGGGGGGGGGAGGGAATCTCCAATTCACTAAGAGAATTAGTGTTGGCCTATTCTTTTTAGTTACCGATAGTTTAGCGAATTAGTCTGGCAATATAACTTCAAAAATCAGAGTATCTTTTGCTTTGACAACTACCAAATTAATCCAAACTAGAAGGAGAGATTAGTTTGAACAATACTGCGTAAAGGCGATTACGAGGAGAAGTATAATCATAGGTAAATTATTCTAAACGTGTTATTATTATTATTACCTCTTTCCTTATGATGATTCGGCACTGAAAAGAAAAGAACATTTCCATATTAATACGTGGCACCATGCAAGGGAATAATATTTACAAGAGAGAAACAAGAGAACATGGGGGCAGATATTAGGCCTAGTCAGTAACTGTTAATGAACCACACCTTAGTTAATAAGTAACGTAAACTAATATTATAAAGTCACGCATGCAAATCTCGGCTCTTAAGAGCTTAAATAATTTAATCCTCCTAAACTGGGTTCATCGCATCGAATTATACACTAAAATTGGAGAAAATTTATTTCATTAACCCTTTATTGAGATAATTTTCTGTAGGGTTAAGTTATAAATGCGTGTATTTGAAGGGTTAGAAATTTGTAACACTTGTCCATACACGGTTAATCAGGTCAATCATTTCATTTGCGTTTACTTGTAAACCAAATTAAAGTATTTTGCCATTTTGTAAGGAATTATTAAACGGTAATAATAATAATAATTATATATACTCGTGTGTGTGTGTGTGTGTGTGTGTGTGTGTGTGTGGTGTGTGTGTGTGTGTGTGTGTGCGTGCGTGCGCGCGCGCAGGGGTTAGCCTAAATTTTAAGCAAAAGGAATAACAGATTCAGGGACTGTAGATGAATAGCCTCCTTTGGGGGTTTGGCGATTTATATGAAAAGCTCAACTTCAAAAAATAATATTTATAGGTATAATCATAATGAAGTTAGGCATATACATACTACATATATGATGCACACCACACAGAAAAATTAAAAGCGATTCCAAGGTCTTTCATATATTCAAGAGTACACCTCGTCAGGCAAGACAAGAAGCCGAAAATATACATCTTTGTACAGTGTAAACAAAATACGAGTTTGGGGGATTTAGCGGAAAATTAACAAATACTAGTTAAAGATATTTTAACAAGATGTGGTCCATTTTATACGTTCTCGAACTGTTATTGAAACTACTTATAAAACGTATAAATGCACATTCAATGTTACTTCCAGTTATATCTATTTTAACAAGAATTTTACTACTCCTCAATTAGTACTGTGATTATATCCTTATATATATATATATATATATATATATATATATATATATATATATATATATACAGGGTGGGCCGTAAGTTTCCATACATAGGAAAAATAAACATTTTTTTATGGACAACCATTTTTATTTATATAATATGCTCTACATGGTTGCCATTTTGTTTTGTTTTTCTGGGACTCCGTGTAAGCGCTGTAAGTATCGTAGCTGTTGTGTCTTCATCGGTGGCTGTACGTCTTGGACCACTTCGCGGTTGATCTGCAACATTTCCAGTTTTCTGAAACTTGTTAATAAGTTTTTCCACAGTGTCGTGTGTGATGTTCGTTCCATGTTGTCTGTTAAAGTTCATTGCAACCATGCGACTGCTTCCCGACCCAGCCATCAGTATGATTTCAATTCGTTGCTCTTTCGTCAAACGCATATTCTTAGGGTATCTGAAACATAAAAACAAACGTTTAATTTTTCCTATGTATGGAAACTTACGGCCCACCTGTATATAATATTACTTATATATATTATTATATTATATATATATATATATATATATATATATATATATATACAATATATATATATATATATATATATATACATATATATATATATATATATATATATATATCTATACACAGATTGGTTAAAGTCCAGGGCTTCTCAAACTTTTTCACTTGCGACCCCTTTGGATCGGACAAATTTTTTCGCGACCCTTCACTCAATGTCATAAAAGCAATAGGTACTAACACTGTATATTTATGAAAAAATAATATTTTCAAATGTTTCTGCGACCCCTAGTTTGAGAAGCGTGGGTTAAACAATACACTAGAATTATTTGCGCCCAACACGCGTATTTATGCTGTTTTTACTCTGACGTCTGAAGCTTTCCCAATTTGACCTATATAAACTGAGTCGCATTGTTTACGTCCAATCAAGTAGACAGAACCAGCTGCATTGTCGGAGCTGTTCTTTATTAGACGAGACTTAACAGTATTTTTATACTTAAAACAATTGGAATTAGCGTAGTCTTTAAGTAAGGTCGGAAGATGTTTAAAATTTACATGGTACAGGAGGAATTATACTATACCTACTATGCCTTTTTTGGATCAATGAAAGAAAGCCACCCCCAGCCTTCTTTAGTTAGCTTATAAGGCTAACTAACGAAAGTATCACGATCTAACTAACCATCGTTAGGTCAACTGTACGCCCTTGACGACTGGTTAAGTTAGGTCGTTATATTTTAGTTAGTTAGCCTTATAAATCTAAGGCTTTCTTTCATTGATCCCTTTTTTTTTGCTAAACTTTTTTTTAGAAATGGAATAGGACTTAGTACGAATGTTCATGAAAATTGGTATTAAACTAGGTTATCCTAATCCATTTCTAGAAAATTGTTTAAGCGAAGCGAAGCTAAAGAAAGTCTTATAATACAATGTTTTGCAAATGAAATGGGACAAAAATATAACAAATTGACAGAGTTGTGTTGAATTCGACAGCGAAGCACAATACTTAGGCAAACCATTCTACCTTTGACATAACGACAAGTTTAAAAGACAGTCACTTCAGGAATGGAGAATCCTTTTAAATATCGATATTTTGCTCGATGTCCGTCGGTTTTCATTACTTTTTGATAAACTTAAAATTAAATTATCAACAATTACAACAGTATATTTAACACTTTTCAAATACAATCGTTACATTACGTAAACATTTACGTGTACGTGTACGTGTGTGTGTGTGTGTGTGTGTGTGTTGCCTTATTATAAGAGATTCTTTCAACATGTCCCGTGCGGACGTAGGTCGTTCTTTCAATGCGAAGCTGTTCTGCCAATGCTACAAAGTCCTCGCCAATGTTATAGCATTCAAAAAGTCATTGTCTGTCATCCATGGAAATATGGTTACAGTATATTGACGCGGTGGCATTCTGACATTCTAGGACCTAGGTCATTTACTTTGGAAAAAACTGGTTAATAGAGTATATTTGATTCGAAGAAAACTCAAATAACACGTATTCGTTGCAGAACATGGTTGGTTAACATAGATGTTATTGTAGTTGCGTTCAATAAATAATTCAACAATTTTGAACTACAGTGTTTTGATTATTGTGAAACAGGTAATCGCAATTGTCAATTACATAACGGTTTCTCGTTTAGTTTCCTTCATAAATGTCTAAGAAAATACTACTTTGTTTATTTATACTGCATACTGTCATTCCTATTCCACTGTCGAAACCATTTTATCGATAGTCTGTTCATACGATTTTTCTGTCAAAAACATCGATGCGTTGATGAAATTAAATGAATGTCGTCGGAAGCACTAAGAGTTTGTTCAATCGCATTTGCAAACCACTGTAGTGTCTCTCAAAACGAATTTAATCATAAAAATATCCTTACCGTCCTTTATCATGTAAATTTTAAACATATTTCGATCTTACTTAAAACAACAGGAACCTCGCCTGATAAAGAGCAGCCCCGACAATGCAGCTGGCTCTGTCTACTTGATTGGACGTAACCAACACGACTCAGTTTACATAGGTCAAATTGGGAAACCTTTAGATGTCAGAGTAATAACAGCATAAATGCGCGTGTAGGACGGCAAATAATTCTAAAGAATCGTTTAACCATATAATCATAGTATTAATTGGGAGCGTTCTAAAATTCTTGTTAAAAGTAAAGGCATAATTGAAAGGAACATTCTGGAATGTATATTCATACACTATCAATAACTTCAATATATACGGCTATATATTTTCGGCTTCTTGTCTTCATTCCCTGACAAGGTATACATACTGTTGAAAAGTGGAAAGGCCTTGAAATGGCCTTCCATTTTTCCTTGTGGGTGTGCATCACTTATTTCACGTGTTTAATTGTAAAATTCATATATAGTGTTTCCCAAAATGTCCCTATTTTTATTTCCGTTATTTTATAATGGTTGCATATTTTATTATTGGTATTTTCATTCTGTGTATACCTATACATTTCAATAACTTAATAACTAATAAATATTGTATATTAAAACGGTTCTTTCGCTTTTTCATACTTAAAACAATAAATTTTCCTAATTTCATAAAAATTAGGAAAAGACGATACCACTACCAAGATACTATAGCCTAGTGAGGCTATAGAACTCCAAATTCAGTGGTTTTAGCAGGATGGAACACCACCACACAGTGCTTGCGAAATTCGCAACTTTTTGAGGAAGCATTTTTCCTAAATCTCCCTTCATGGGCCAGTGGAACGGCCCCGATACTCACCTGAACTCAAACCTTCCGTACTTTTTTTTGTGGGGTTACATAAAAGACAGGATCTATTCTACCAAACCTAAGACACTTAAAGATCTGAAGGCCGAAGTCTATGTGGTAATCAACAACATTCCAACTGAGCTATTTCCAAAAAATATGTCAAACATTTCCGCAAGATTTAATATTATTAGAAAAAAAATTGTGATTACACGGAACGTCGTGTTTAATTAAGGTTAATAAAATCCTATGTTTTACGTACCTATTACGTTTGTTTGTGTGTTTAGATTCCTTTTTTTTTTAAGCTTACAACATTTTTTGGGGACACCTGGTGTATGTATACTGTACATAAATCGATGCATTCATAGCTTGAGAAGAAGGCTAAAATGCTAAATTTTTTCATTCCGCCCATACTCCCATTTCAGGATACGAACGGCTCGCAGCAGTACTGTCAAGCAAAAATTGATTGGGAAAGGGGGGGGGGGGTCATTGTGCTGAGGAGGCTTCTGTACGTATTTCATCGCCACTGAAACCAACAATGGTCCGTGTTGTCCCAGTCCAAAGAATATCCAAATCCACATACATATATAATATATATATATATATATATACACACACGAGGCTCCAATAAACCTTAGCCCCCCCCCGCCCATGGCCTAAACCATTAGAGGTACAGTAAAACTAAACATACCTTACAAAAGAGAATTTAATCCTGCATTTAATGAGAAACAATTAAAACTTGGTGTTCCCGCCATTGGCTTCCAAGACAGCCTGAATTCGCTTTGGGTAGCTTGCCAAAAGTGACGTGAATAGATCTTGATCGTTACGCAAATTTGCTAAAACAGTTTCAATGTGTTGCGTCATTGTATCCTTCGAAAATCGATTTGCTGCAGGTTCTTGAAACAAGAGACATTCAGCCTTGTCCTTTATAACTGATCGAGTGTGTTCACAGACGTTCAGGTCAGGAGAATTTCCTGGCCATTCTTCATTTCCAAAGAAATTGATCTCATGGTTCCGCAACAACTGTTGAGTGGCTAATGCATTAAAGCAGGGGGCCTTATCGTGCAGAAGTGTGACCTGATCGATATCCATAACATTGTTTGGGTTTCTTAGAAAAGGAATGACATGCTGGGATAGAATAATATCACGAAAATACTGTCCATCCCAACTCTGACCATTTGGCTTCAGCACCCACATGAGCTTCTTTACAGTGAACAAAACAAACACACCAACGCAGTCTGGACTTTTTAATAATTCGCGATAATGTTCATTGTCATCGATTTCATCTGGTGGTGTGGCCCACAGTGCCCCACACTCGATCATTTTGGTAGTTAGGCCGACGTGTTACGTAAACAAAAATTCATCGGAGACAGCTAAATGCATGAAATCATCCACATTCCAATCTTCAAGATAATGGTCAAACCACATTCTGTCATCGATGTTAAGTTGAGTTTTTCTTGGCTTTGGAAGTTCATGCCAAGGCTTTAAACCTTGCCTATGACGGTACAGTCGAATGATCTCACCACTAACGATCTTTCCTCTCAACACTTCGATCTCTCTAGAAAGTTTAGCACAGTTGTTTTTCCGGTTACGCGTACCGCTTTCAATGATGTCCTTTGTTTCCTGAGAGAGTGGCAAATTTGGGCGCCCAGATTTGGTTTTATCCATTTCACATTCATCCAAAGTTTTATTCCAATTTCTTTTGACGAAGTCCTCACTTCTTCGCAACTTTTTGGCAACCCATGAACGTGTTATAAAGGTGGCTCCAGCATTACGAGCTTCCCGAAATGTTATTGCTCGTATGCGATCTATCACACGTTGCCTCTCCGAATCACCAATTAATTGAGAAGCCATTATATTATCACTTTATCAGCTAGAGTAATTTTAATACCTGTGTTGGTTTACGTCGTCGTCGTCGGCCTAGGCAAGCTACGGCTTGGGACCGTAGCGCATCTATCCGGTATAGGTTAACCTGGATGATGTAGCCATAGCACTGCCGCTAGTTAAGTGCCAACCAGTGATTATCTCACTAGCCGTATTGAGTCCGTTAGGCGAAACTGCGACAGTACCAAAGGTGGAAAATATAACCTTTGGTTTTCTATTATTTATTTGTAAAATGGACATGGTATTAGATTAAAATAAATATTTGAATATAAATAATTAACTGACAATTGTGATATATAATTAATTATGTTTACATACAATAAAATAATATAGTATACATAAAATTAGTATTAATGTGGTTCACAATTGAATTATAATGGGGTAACTAATTTAAAATGAATTTATACTATTCCGAAATTCAAGACGGTAAAATTAACATTTATCTTGAAACTAAAATAAGAGTATTCACTACACACTCCCCCACCAGAGAGGAAGTTCAAAAGTTCCGAACGACACAGATTTCCGCTGGACCTTTTTGGTAGCTACATGTACCTCGCTTAAGGTTGATTCCAAAAACGCAGGCTTAAGACGATCGATAGAAACCTTGTCGACCTTGGAACCGCGCTGGATGAGAAATGATTTGCGCGTACGTCGGAGAACTTCATAGGGCCCGTCATATGGACATTGGAGAGGCCGTTTTGGGAGAGGTACACGAACGAAAACGTGGGTGCAAGACTGGAGGGCTGGGGAAACAAAGATGTTCTGTTGGCTAGTCAATCGAGGGGGAACAGGCTGAAGGGACTGCATGTGAGAGGAAAGTGTTTGAGCGAATTCCGTAGGATCGCATGACTTATCCCCTGCAGTGAAGTAGCCACCTGGTAGCCGCAGTGTTGTTCCATAGACTAGTTCGGCCGCTGTAGTCTTCAGATCACTCTTAAATGCAGAGCGAATACCAAGCAACACGAGTGGAAGCTTATCCATCCAATGGGAGTCTTCGTGACACATAAGGGATGACTTCAGCTGGCGATGGAAGCGTTCGACGAGGCCGTTAGCTTGCGGATGATACGCACAGGTATGCGCATGTACTGTACCCAACAAGCTGGTAAACTTCTTCCAAAGCGAAGACTCAAATTGGCGACCTTGGTCAGTGATGACTTTTGTCGGCAATCCAAATCTTGATACCCATCCATGAAGAAAGGCTCTTGCAACAGTGTCCGCTTGGATATCAGGAAGTGGGATGGCTTCAGGCCATCTGGAAAAGTGGTCGAGACAGGTGAGCAGATAACGTTGGCCTTGAATCACTGGAAGAGGGCCAACAATGTCTACATGAATTACTTCAAATCGCTGGGATGGGGGCGGAAATGCGTCAAAGGGGGACCTGGTGTGCCTTTGGACTTTGGCACGCTGGCAGGCAAGGCACGTTTTGGTCCAATGTTTGACATCCTTCCGCATCGAGGGCCAAACAAAGCGAGAGGTAACCAGGTGTTGCGAAGCACGGATACCAGGATGGGAGGGCTTATGAAGATCCGTGAAGACTGCTTTTCTGTGACATGGAGGGACATAAGGGCGAATAGCAGCTGTTGATACGTCGCAATAGAGGGGCACAGACAATCCTGGCATACTCATTTTCTTGAGGGAAAGTGAGTGAGTGGAGTCTTCTCTGAGCAGTTCTTGTAGTTCCGTATCCTTATCTTGATCCTGTGCAATAGCATTCCACAGTGTAGAGCTGAGGGTAACAGAAGTAATCTCTATCCTTGAAAGTGCATCCGCTGGAGTGTTCAAGACACCTTTGATGTGGCGGATATCTGTGGTAAATTGCGAGATATAATCGAGTTGCCTGATGACTCTGGGAGAGTGGTTACAGCTGTTTTTATTGAAGACAGTGACCAAAGGTTTGTGGTCGGTAAAAACACAAAACTCTCGGCCTTCAAGGAAATGTTGAAAATGCTTCACGTTTAAGTAAATAGCAAGAAGTTCACGTCCGAAAGCACTATAACGCGTTTGGGCTGGCTGCAGCTTTTTCGAGTAAAACGCGATGGGTGCTTGTTGACCGTTAATGGTTTGTTCCAACACCCCACCGATCGCAACATCTGATGCATCGACCGTCAGAGTTAGGGGGCATCACTGATAGGAAATGACAGAGACAATGCACTATTGATAGCATTTTTGGCATTGTCGAACGCCTGTAAACTATCGCTACACCATACCAATTTCGTTACCTTGCGTTTGTGTGTGATCATAGCGTGTAGAGGAGCAAGAACACTGGCACAGTTTTTAATGAACTTGTGGTAATAATTTACCAAACCTAGAAACCGACGTAACTCACGCTGATTATTTGGCATAGGGTAATTTTTTATCACTTCACACTTGTCCTGAAGGGGGGTAATTCCGTGCTGCGAAATCGTGTGACCAAGAAATTCCAAGGTTGGCTGTGCAAACACACACTTAGATGCATTAATAGTAACACCGTATTGTTCTAAGCGTTGAAAGAGGAGTGAAAGATGTTCCTTATGTTCCTCTTCCGTTGAGCTGGCCACAAGCAAATCATCGATGTAGGCATAAACAAAGTCTAAGCCTCTGGTGACCTCATCTATAAACCTCTGAAAGGTTTGCGCAGCATTCCGTAGCCCGAACGGCATCTTCACAAATTCGAATAACCCAAATGGTGTACAAACTGCAGTCTTGGGAATATCCGAAGGCTCTACGGGAATGTGGTGGAAAGCCTTAACGAGGTCTATTTTACTGAAGATAGATTTGCCGTGGAGAAGAGAAGTAAAGTCTTGGACATTTGGTACCGGATATCGGTCCGGGATGGTTGTCGAATTCAAAAACCGGTAATCCCCACATGGTCTCCAGTCTCCTGACTTCTTCTGGACCAGGTGTAGGGGAGAGGACCAACTGCTTTTGGAAGGTCTTATTATCCCAAGATCTATCATAAGCTGGAATTCCGATTTGGCAGCTTTCAGTTTGTCCGGGGCAAGACGTCTGGGTTTTGCAAACACAGGGGGACCTTTTGTTGTAATGTGATGGGTAATGGTGTGCTTAATGGTATCACCCATCTGCATCGGTTGAAGAATTCCTGGATATCGCTGGAAAAGGCACTGGTACATGGAATTAGGGGGAACGAGGGAAAGTGCAGAGTTCGAGGCGTCCGGAAGGGCAACCTGTTTGGCAAGAACAGAAAGCAGTGTGGCCTGGTCGCATAAGCGTCGCTTGTCAAGATCCACCAGGAGTTTGAAATGCTGGAGGAAGTCAGCGCCGATTATGGGATGCTGCACTTGAGCACAGATGAAAATCCACTTGAAGGATCGGTGAAGGCCCAAGTTTAGTTCACGCGACTGAGTACCGTACGTGGGTATGCGTGAACCGTTAGCAGCGTATAGAGGCGGAGATTCCGAGTGCGTATGACCAGATTTTTGAGGGAATACACTGACTGACGCTCCGGTATCGACCAAGAAATTGACACCAGAGTTCCTGTCCTTTATGAATAACAGGTTGGCAGTGCGAGTACTAGACGCCATTAGGACTCGCTGCTGGGGTTTTCCGACGAAAAATTGCAAGGGGAGATGCACTTCCTAGCCTTCTTTCCAAATTTAGAGTGGTAGAAGCAGATCTTCCCGGAACTCGAACGATGCCTCTTCGTAAATCTTGACCGAGAATGGCTTCTTTGCCGTTGATTTTGTAGCAGAGAACAAACGTGGTTGAGTTGTTGACTTAACTCTTCCACTTTCAACTCCAGTTCCGATTGTGTGTTCACGTTGTTGACCGGAGCTGTGTCAATCTCCACTACTTTGTCGGCAGTTTCTGCTAGTTTATCAACTGGAGTAGCAGGATCCATAGTGGCCAAGACACGCTGAGCTGATGGAGGAAGTTTCTGCAAGAACAACTGTCTAAAGATGTCCTTATCGAAGGTTTGTGCGCGTTCGCCTAGAGCGCACTGCATAGCCCTCAGCATTTGAGTGGGCTTACGGTCTCCAAGTTCTTCTTTTGAGATTAACTGATGTAGTTTCTCACGCTCGGAGACAGTGGTGCGGCACAGGATGGCAGACTTCAGATCGTTGTATGGGTCCTCACTCGTGGAAGTAGACACGATGACGTCACGGACTTCAGAGATGATGCTCGCTGGTAGAGAGGACAAAACATGATCGTATTTTGTCCTGCTAGCGGTGATCCTTCCCAAGTTGAATTGTGATTCCACTTGGTGGAACCAAATAAATGGATCACCCGGCCAGAAGACGGGGAGCTTTACGCTCAAGTGGGAGATGGCACCAGCGTCGTCAGGCATCTTCTCCTATGCTTGCTGACGTACAAGCAAGACGACAAGTTACCAACGAAGGAGTGGAGGTTGAGACGAGCGCAGGCACAGAGCGCACGGGCAGGGGTGAGGGGCAGAGGGCACGAGCGACGTTACAGTCTGGTCCTAGTCGCTCGGGTGAAGGGGGTGATGGGCACGAACGACGTTACAGTCTAGTCCTAGTCGTTCGGGTAAAAGGGGGGAATCCAACTCCGGGGTCACCAATTGTTGGTTTCGTCGTCGTCGTCGGGCCTAGGCAAGCTACGGCTTGGGACCGTAGCGCATCTATCCGGTATAGGTTAACCTGGATGATGTAGCCATAAGCACTGCCGCTGGTTAAGTGCCAACCAGTGATTATCTCACTAGCCGTATTGAGTCCGTTAGGCGAAACTGCGACAGTACCAAGGATGGAAAATATAACCCTTGGATTTCTATTATTTATTTGCAAAATGGACATGGTATTAGATTAAAATAATTATTTGAATATAAATAATTAACTGACAATTGTGATATATAATTAATTATGTTTACATACAATAAAATAATACAGTATACATAAAATTAGTATTAATGTGGTTTACAATTGAATTATGATGGGTAACTAATTTAAAATGAATTTATAGCTATTCCGAAATTCAAGACGGTAAAATTAACATTTATCTTGAAACTAAAATAAGAGTATTCACTACACACTCCCCCACCAGAGAGGAAGTTCAAAGAGTTCCGAACGACACAGATTTCCCCTGGACCTTTTTGGTAGCTACATGTACCTCGCTTAAGGTTGATTCCAAAAACGCAGGCTTAAGACGATCGATAGAAACCTTGTCGACCTTGGAACCGCGCTGGATGAGAAATGATTTGCGCGTACGTCGGAGAACTTCATAGGGCCCGTCATATGGACATTGGAGAGGCCGTTTTGGGACAGGTACACGAACGAAAACGTGGGTGCAAGACTGGAGGGCTGGGGAAACAAAGATGTTCTGTTGGCTAGTCAATCGAGGGGGAACAGGCTGAAGGGACTGCATGTGAGAGGAAAGTGTTTGAGCGAATTCCGTAGGATCACATGACTTATCCCCTGCAGTGAAGTAGCCACCTGGTAGCCGCAGTGTTGTTCCATAGACTAGTTCAGCCGCTGTAGTCTTCAGATCACTCTTAAATGCAGAGCGAATACCAAGCAACACGAGTGGAAGCTTATCCATCCAATGGGAGTCTTCGTGACACATAAGGGATGACTTCAGCTGGCGATGGAAGCGTTCGACGAGGCCGTTAGCTTGCGGATGATACGCACAGGTATGCGCATGTACTGTACCCAACAAGCTGGTAAACTTCTTCCAAAGCGAAGACTCAAATTGGCGACCTTGGTCAGTGATGACTTTTGTCGGCAATCCAAATCTTGATACCCATCCATGAAGAAAGGCTCTTGCAACAGTGTCCGCTTGGATATCAGGAAGTGGGATGGCTTCAGGCCATCTGGAAAAGCGGTCGAGACAGGTGAGCAGATAACGTTGGCCTTGAATCACTGGAAGAGGGCCAACAATGTCTACATGAATTACCTCAAATCGCTGGGATGGGGGCGGAAATGCGTCAAAGGGGGACCTGGTGTGCCTTTGGACTTTGGCACGCTGGCAGGCAAGGCACGTTTTGGTCCAATGTTTGACATCCTTCCGCATCGAGGGCCAAACAAAGCGAGAGGTAACCAGGTGTTGCGAAGCACGGATACCAGGATGGGAGGGCTTATGAAGATCCGTGAAGACTGCTTGTCTGTGACATGGAGGGACATAAGGGCGAATAGCAGCTGTTGATACGTCGCAATAGAGGGGCACAGACAATCCTGGCATACTCATTTTCTTGAGGGAAAGTGAGTGAGTGGAGTCTTCTCTGAGCAGGTCTTGTAGTTCCGTATCCTTATCTTGATCCTGTGCAATAGCATTCCACAGTGTAGAGCTGAGGGTAACAGAAGTAATCTCTATTCTTGAAAGTGCATCCGCTGGAGTGTTCAAGACACCTTTGATGTGGCGGATATCTGTGGTAAATTGCGAGATATAATCGAGTTGCCTGATGACTCTGGGAGAGTGGTTACAGCTGTTTTTATTGAAGACAGTGACCAAAGGTTTGTGGTCGGTAAAAACACAAAACTCTCGGCCTTCAAGGAAATGTTGAAAATGCTTCACGTTTAAGTAAATAGCAAGAAGTTCACGTCCGAAAGCACTATAACGCGTTTGGGCTGGCTGCAGCTTTTTCGAGTAAAACGCGATGGGTGCTTGTTGACCGTTAATGGTTTGTTCCAACACCCCACCGATCGCAACATCTGATGCATCGACCGTCAGAGTTAGGGGGGCATCACTGATAGGAAATGACAGAGACAATGCACTATTGATAGCATTTTTGGCATTGTCGAACGCCTGTAAACTATCGCTACACCATACCAATTTCGTTACCTTGCGTTTGTGTGTGATCATAGCGTGTAGAGGAGCAAGAACACTGGCACAGTTTTTAATGAACTTGTGGTAATAATTTACCAAACCTAGAAACCGACGTAACTCACGCTGATTATTTGGCATAGGGTAATTTTTTATCACTTCACACTTGTCCTGAAGGGGGGTAATTCCGTGCTGCGAAATCGTGTGACCAAGAAATTCCAAGGTTGGCTGTGCAAACACACACTTAGATGCATTAATAGTAACACCGTATTGTTCTAAGCGTTGAAAGAGGAGTGAAAGATGTTCCTTATGTTCCTCTTCCGTTGAGCTGGCCACAAGCAAATCATCGATGTAGGCATAAACAAAGTCTAAGCCTCTGGTGACCTCATCTATAAACCTCTGAAAGGTTTGCGCAGCATTCCGTAGCCCGAACGGCATCTTCACAAATTCGAATAACCCAAATGGTGTACAAACTGCAGTCTTGGGAATATCCGAAGGCTCTACGGGAATGTGGTGGAAAGCCTTAACGAGGTCTATTTTACTGAAGATAGATTTGCCGTGGAGAAGAGAAGTAAAGTCTTGGACATTTGGTACCGGATATCGGTCCGGGATGGTTGTCGAATTCAAAAACCGGTAATCCCCACATGGTCTCCAGTCTCCTGACTTCTTCTGGACCAGGTGTAGGGAGAGGACCAACTGCTTTTGGAAGTCTTATTATCCAAGATCCAGCATAATCTGGAATTCCGATTTGGCAGCTTTCAGTTTGTCCGGGGCAAACGTCCGGGTTTTGCAAACACAGGGGACCTTTTGTTGTAATGTGATGGGTAATGGTGTGCTTAATGGTATCACCCATCTGCATCGTTGAAGAATTCCTGGATATCGCTGGAAAAGGCACTGTACATGGAATTAGGGGGAACGAGGGAAAGTGCAGAGTTCGAGGCGTCCGGAAGGGCAACCTGTTTGGCAAGAACAGAAAGCAGTGTGGCCTGGTCGCATAAGCGTCGCTTGTCAAGATCCACCAGGAGTTTGAAATGCTGGAGAAGTCAGCGCCGATTATGGATGCCGCACTTGAGCACAGATGAAAATCCACTTGAAGGATCGGTGAAGGCCCAAGTTTAGTTCACGCGACTGAGTACCGTACGTGGGTATGCGTGAACCGTTGCAGCGTATAGAGGTGGAGATTCCGAGTGCGTATGACCAGATTTTTGAGGGAATACACTGACTGACGCTCCGGTATCAACCAAGAAATTGACACCAGAGTTCCTGTCCTTTATGAATACAGGTTGGCAGTGCGAGTACTAGACGCCATTAGGACTCGCTGCTGGGGTTTTCCGACGAAAAATTGCAAGGGGAGATGCACTTCCTAGCCTTTTTTTCCAATTTCGAGTGTAGAAGCAGATCTTCCCGGAACTCGAACGATGCCTCTTCGTAAATCTTGACCGAGAATGGCTTCTTTGCCGTTGATTTTGTAGCAGAGAACAAACGTGGTTGAGTTGTTTGACTTAACTCTTCCACTTTCACCTCCAGTTTCCGATTGTGTGTTCACGTTGTTGACCGGAGCTGTGTCAATCTCCACTACTTGTCGGCAGTTTCTGCTAGTTTATCAACTGGAGTAGCAGGATCCATAGTGGCCAAGACACGCTGAGCTGATGGAGGAAGTTTCTGCAAGAACAACTGTCTAAGATGTCCTTATCGAAGGTTTGTGCGCGTTCGCCTAAGCGCACTGCATAGCCCTCAGCATTTGAGTGGGCTTACGGTCTCCAAGTTCTTCTTTTGAGATTAACTGATGTTTTCTCACGCTCGGAGACAGCGGTGCGGCACAGGATGGCAGACTTCAGATCGTTGTATGGGTCCTCACTCGTGGAAGTAGATACGATGACGTCACGGACTTCAGAGATGATGCTCGCTGGTAGAGGACAAAACATGATCGTATTTGTCCTGCTAGCGTGATCCTTCCCAAGTTGAATTGTGATTCCACTTGGTGGAACCAAATAAATGGATCACCCGGCCAAAGACGGGGAGCTTTACGCTCAAGTGGGAGATGGCACCAGCGTCGTCAGGCATCTTCTCTATGCTTGCTGGCTACAAGCAAGACGACAAGTTCCCAACGAAGGAGTGGAGGTTGAGACGAGCGCAGGCACAGAGCGCACAGGCAGGGGTGAGGGGCAGAGGGCACGAGCGCATTACAGTCTGGTCCTAGTCGCTCGGGTGAAGGGGGTGGTGGGCACGAACGACATTACAGTCTAGTCCTAGTCGTTCGGGTGAAGGGGTAATCCAGCTCCGGGGTCACCAATTGTTGGTTTACGTCGTCGTCGTCGGCCTAGGCAAGCTACGGCTTGGGACCGTAGCGCATCTATCCGGTATAGGTTAACCTGGATGATGTAGCATAAGCACTGCCGCTAGTTCAAGTGCCAACCAGTGATTATCTCACTAGCCGTATTGAGTCCGTTAGCGAAACTGCGACAGTACCAAGGTGGAAAATATAACCTTGGTTTTCTATTATTTATTTGTAATTGACATGGTATTAGATTAAAATATATTTGAATATAAAATAATTAACTGACAATTGTGATATATAATTAATTATGTTTACATACAATAAAATAATATAGTATAACATAAAATTAGTATTAATGTGGTTCACAATTGAATTATAATGGGGTAACTAATTTAAATGAATTTATACTATTCCGAAATTCAAGACGGTAAAATTAACATTTATCTTGAACTAAAATAAAGAGTATTCCACTACACACTCCCCACCATAGAGGAAGTTCAAAGAGTTCCGAACGCACAGATTTCCGCTGGACTTTTTGGTAGCTACATGTACCTCGCTTAAGGTTTGATTCCAAAAACGCAGGCTTTAAGACGATCGATAGAAACCTTGTCGACCTTGGAACCGCGCTGGATGAGAAATGATTTGCGCGTACGTCGGAGAACTTCATAGGCCCGTCATATGGACATTGGAGAGGCCGTTTTTGGGAGAGGTACACGAACGAAACGTGGGTGCAAGACTGGAGGGCTGGGGAAACAAAGATGTTCTGTTGGCTAGTCAATCGAGGGGGAACAGCTGAAGGGACTGCATGTGAGGGAAAGTGTTTGAGCGAATTCCGTAGGATCGCATGACTTATCCCCTGCAGTGAAGTAGCCCACCTGGTAGCCGCATGTTGTTCTAGACTAGTTCGGCCGCTGTAGTCTTCGATCACTCTTAAATGCAGAGCGAATACCAAGCAACACGAGTGGAAGCTTATCCATCCCAATGGGAGTCTTCGTGACACATAAGGGATGACTTCAGCTGGCGATGGAAGTTCGACGAGGCCGTTACTTGCGGATGATACGCACAGGTATGCGCATGTACTGTACCCAACAACTGGTAAACTTCTTCAAAGCGAAGACTCAAATTGGCGACCTTGGTCAGTGGATGACTTTTGTCGGCAATCCAATCTTTGATACCCATCCATGAAGAAAGGCTCTTGCAACAGTGTCCGCTTGGATATCAGGATGGGATGGCTTTCAGGCCATCTGAAGTGGTCGAGACAGGTGAGCAGATAACGTTGGCCTTGAATCACTGGAAGAGGGCCAACAATGTCTACATGAATTACTTCAATCGCTGGGATGGGGGCGGAAATGCGTCAAAGGGGGACCGGTGTGCCTTTGGACTTTGCACGCTGGCAGCAAGGCACGTTTTTGGTCCAATGTTTGACATCCTTCCGCATCGAGGGCCAAACAAAAGCGAGAGGTAACCAGGTGTTGCGAAGCACGGATACAGGATGGGAGGGCTTATGAAGATCCGTGAAGACTGCTTTTCTGTGACATGGAGGGACATAAGGCGAATACAGCTGTTGATACGGTCGCAATAGAGGGCACAGACAATCCTGGCATACTCATTTTCTTGATGGGAAAGTGAGTGAGTGGAGTCTTCTCTGAGCAGTTATTGTATTCCGTATCCTTATCTTGATCCTGTGCAATAGCATTCCACAGTGTAGAGCTGAGGTAACAGAAGTAATCTCTATCCTTGAAAGTGCATCCGCTGGAGTGTTCAAGACACCTTTGATGTGGCGGATATCTGTGGTAAATTGCGAGATATAATCGAGTTGCCTGATGACTCTGGGAGAGTGGTTACAGCTGTTTTTTATTGAAGACAGTGACCAAAGTTTTGTGTCGGTAAAAAACACAAAACTCTCGGCCTTCAAGGAAATGTTGAAAATGCTTCACGTTTAAGTAAATAGCAAGAAGTTCACGTCCGAAGCACTATAACGCGTTGGGCTGGCTGCAGCTTTTTCGAGTAAAACGCGATGGGTGCTTGTTGACCGTTAATGGTTTGTTCCAACACCCCACCGATCGCAACATCTGATGCATCGACCGTCAGAGTTAGGGGGCATCACTGATAGGAAATGACAGAGACCAATGCACTATTGATAGCATTTTTGGCATTGTCGAACGCCTGTAAACTATGCTAAACACCATACCAATTTCGTTACCTTGCGTTTGTGTTGATCATAGCGTGTAAGAGCAAGAACACTGGCACAGTTTTTATGAACTTGTGGTAATAATTTACCAAACCTAGAAACCGACGTAACTCACGCTGATTATTTGGCATAGGGTAATTTTTTATCACTTCACACTTGTCCTGAAGGGGGTAATTCCGTGCTGCGAAATCGTGTGACCAAGAATTCCAAGGTTGGCTGTGCAAACACACACTTAGATGCATTAATAGTAACACCGTATTGTTCTAAGCGTTGAAAGAGGAGTGAAGATGTTCCTTATGTTCCTCTTCCGTTGAGCTGGCCACAAGCAATCATCGATGTAGGCATAAACAAAGTCTAAGCCTCTAGTGACCTCATCTATAACCTCTGAAAGGTTTGCGCAGCATTCCGTAGCCCGAACGGCATCTTCACAAATTCGAATAACCCAAATGGTGTACAAACTGCAGTCTTGGGAATATCCGAAGGCTCTACGGGAATGTGGTGAAGCCTTAACGAGATCTATTTTACTGAAGATAGATTTGCCGTGGAGAAGAGGAAGTAAAGTCTTGGACATTTGGTACCGGATATCGGTCCGGATGGTTGTCGAATTCAAAAACCGGTAATCCCCACATGGTCTCCAGTCTCCTGACTTCTTCTGGACCAGGTGTAGGGGAGAGGACCAACTGCTTTTGGAAGTCTTATTATCCCAAGATCCAGCATAAGCTGGAATTCCGATTTGGCAGCTTTCAGTTTGTCCGGGGCAAGACGTCTGGGTTTTGCAACACAGGGGGACCTTTTGTTGTAATGTGATGGGTAATGGTGTGCTTAATGGTATCACCCATCTGCATCGGTTGAAGAATTCCTGATATCGCTGGAAAAGGCACTGGTACATGGAATTAGGGGGAACGAGGGGAAGTGCAGAGTTTCGAGGCGTCCGGAAGGGCAACCTGTTTGGCAAGAACAGAAAGCAGTGTGGCCTGGTCGCATAAGCGTCGCTTGTCAAGATCCACCAGGAGTTTGAAATGCTGGAGGAAGTCAGCGCCGATTATGGGATGCCGCACTTGAGCACAGATGAAAATCCACTTGAGGATCGTGAAGGCCCAGTTTAGTTCACGCGACTGAGTACCGTACTGTGTATGCGTGAAACCGTTAGCAGCGTATAGAGGTGGAGATTCCGATGCGTATGACCAGATTTTTGAGGGAATACACTGACTGACGCTCCGGTATCAACCAAGAATTGACACCAGAGTTCCTGTCCTTTATGAATAACAGGTTGGCAGTGCGAGTACTAGACGCCATTAGGACTCGCTGCTGGGGTTTTCCGACGAAAAATTGCAAGGGAGATGCACTTCCTAGCCTTTTTTCCAAATTTCGAGTGGTAGAAGCAGATCTTCCCGGAACTCGAACGATGCCTCTTCGTAAATCTTGACCGAGAATGGCTTCTTTGCGTTGATTTTGTAGCAGAGAACAAACGTGGTTGAGTTGTTGACTTAACTCTTCCACTTTCACCTCCAGTTCCGATTGTGTGTTCACGTTGTTGACCGGAGCTGTGTCAATCTCCACTACTTGTCGGCAGTTTCTGCTAGTTTATCAACTGAGGAGCAGATCCATAGTGGCCAAGACACGCTGAGCTGATGGAGGAAGTTTCTGCAAGAACAACTGTCTAAGATGTCCTTATCGAAGGTTTGTGCGCGTTCGCCTAGAGCGCACTGCATAGCCCTCAGCATTTGAGTGGGCTTACGTCTCCAAGTTCTTCTTTTGAGATTAACTGATGTAGTTTCTCACGCTCGGACAGTGGTGCGGCACAGGATGCATACCTTCAGATCGTTTATGGGTCCTCACTCGTGGAAGTGATACGATGACGTCACGGACTTCAGAGATGATGCTCGCTGGTAGAGAGGACAAAACATTATCGTATTTTGTCCTGCTAGCGGTGATCCTTCCCAAGTTGAATTGTGATTCCACTTGGTGGAAACCAAATAAATGGATCACCCGCCAGAAGACGGGAGCTTTACGCTCAAGTGGGAGATGGCACCAGCGTCGTCAGGCATCTTCTCCTATGCTTGCTGACGTACAAGCAAGACGACAAGTTCCCAACGAAGGAGTGGAGGTTGAGACGAGCGCAGGCACAGAGCGCACAGGCAGGGGTAGGGCAGAGGGCACGAGCGACATTACAGTCTGGTCCTAGTCGCTCGGGTGAAGGGGTGTGGGCACGAACGACATTACAGTCTAGTCCTAGTCGTTCGGGTGAAGGGGTATCCAGCTCCGGGTCACCAATTGTTGGTTTACGTCGTCGTCGTCGGCCTAGGCAAGCTACGGCTTGGACCGTAGCGCATCTATCCGGTATAGGTTAACCTGGATGATGTAGCCATAAGCACTGCCGCTAGTTAAGTGCCAACCAGTGATTATCTCACTAGCCGTATTGAGTCCGTTAGGCGAAACTGCGACAGTACCAAAGGTGGAAAATATAACCTTTGGTTTTCTATTATTTATTTGTAAAATGGACATGGTATTAGATTAAAATAAATATTTGAATATAAATAATTACTGACAATTGTGATATATAATTAATTATGTTTACATACAATAAATAATATAGTATACATAAAATTAGTATTAATGTGGTTCACAATTGAATTATAATGGGGTAACTAATTTAAAATGAATTTATACTATTCCGAAATTCAAGACGGTAAAATTAACATTTATCTTGAAACTAAAATAAGAGTATTCACTACACCTGCAATAATAAAGAATTTTATATATTTTTATAATCACTAAAAACTATTTCGATATAAGTAAATATGTAAGCTGCAAATGAGGGCTAAGGTTTTTTGGAACCCCTTACTGTATAACAGGGTATGGTCCGGCTCTTCTGGGGTTCCGTCACATTCCCTAATTGCCTGACTTTTAGAGAATGCTGACTCACTGTAATGCGTGTGAAGGTTAAAATAATTTTCTCATCTCCACTTTTAGCTATTCCCATTTCTCCATTAAATTTATAATAATTTTATTTAAATTTTATTTATTTACTTTTTCAAACATACCTTCACAACAATACTTACCTTACTTGAAAAAATTTACTAAACTACTAAATCACACTGCAATCTATGTACTATAATAATAATAATACTAATAATAATAATAGGCAAGCGCTTTGTTTCAGCAGTTTCCTCCTGCGCTTTGGTACAGTTACATAAAAATATATAAACAGAAAGCTTTTCCAATGAGAGAATAAGGCTCATTTATGAGGCAGAGTTCACAACTTGGTACTGACATAATCCGCAGAAGTTTGATGATTATTATTTGTAACAAATTTATCACTTATTACTTCACCATCCAATTTGTCATATTTTGTCACAGGAACACCCCTGATTTTATATATATTATATATATATATATATATATATATATATATATAATATATATATGGGCCCTCATCATGAGCATTTGTACAGAGAAATATTTCAGTTATATTTGTTCTTATCTTTTATACTCGTGTGGGGCAATAACAGTTCCCTTAAGATCAAACATTTTCTAACCAATAAACAGCCAACTAACTACTGATAAACATTTGAAATTCTTCAAGCATAAGTATTAAATAAATTAAACAAGTATTAAAAAATTTGGTAAATAAATGTACGAAGACTTTTGAACTTTCACTTTTTTTTTTGTTTTTCTCAAATTCTTTGATGTTTCACATATATTGGAGTTAAATTAATTTTTTTATTTGTTAAATTTTTCCAAACGAACGGTAAAACTAAACTCTCAGAACTACATAATGCATGGTACAAACGATAAGGACGAATTTAACTGAAATACTTCTCTGTACGAATACTTACGAGTGCCACTCTACATATAAGTACTATGACCGCAAAATGGTAGAGTGCAGAGCAACAATTGCAATGTTGATCAAATATTGCAAGGTGTCAACCCCCCCTCCCCGGTGCCAAAAAAGGGGGGAATTCCCCGAGCAAGCTGGGGGAATCCACCTAACCTAAGAGACTTAGGGGGAGAAGGTAGGACGGCCTCACCCGCCCAAAGGGGTATAGCTAACTTAAGAGAGAGAGAGGAGCCAGAGCATCCTTAACCTGGAAGATCCAGGTGCATAATGAGAGTTCAGGGTAGCATCACCGGGCTTAGAAGTATCTTTCAGGCAGTTGGCATAGAAGCCAGTGCCCACCAGGCATATCAGCCAGTTGGCACACACACAAACACACCAACTATATATACGTTCATAGATTCCCTATTATCGTGCGCGCGCGCACACGCACACACACACCGACATATAAATATATATATAATGAATAAAACCACGAAGGAAAAGAAACACAGTGGTGGTCAAGCGCTTTCGTCTAATGACATCCTCAGGAACACTGGAGTGAATAGAGAGTTCAAGACTACATATAGGTTACAAAAAAAAAAATATAAAATAAAATATAAAAATATATATATAGTAAGTGTAGAAATAAAAATTGTGGGAGCATACACATTTGTAAGGAAAACTAACAATTTTAGCACTTTGCCCGAAATTCAACATAAGCTCAAATGGCTTGTTTACAGCCAATTTTTTATAGTTATTGTCTGAATGATACATAGGTCACAAAAGAATAAAGAAATAAAAATAAGTATAAATTGAAAAAAATTACAAAATGATGCCTAAATGATATATAAAGAAATATAAGAATATATAAAAAATATATAAGAAATAAACATACAACAATAAATTGAAAAATAAAATTGTAAGAAGCATACAAATTTATAAGGAAAAAAGAATTACCAAAGGTTTGGCAACCTGCCCTTCTTGTTTAAATCCATTCTGAAGGAATTCAGAACAACGGGATCGAGTTGAAACAGACCTTTACTCATGTTAAAGTTATTTGTAAGTTGAATTAAGTTGAACTTTAACATGAGTAAAGGTCTGTTTCAATTCGATCCCGTTGTTCTGAATTCCTTCAGAATGGATTTAAACAAGGGCAGGCAGGTTGTTAAACCTTTGGTAATTTTTTTTTTTCCTCTTATAAATTTGTATGCTTCTCTTACAATTTTATTTTTCAATTTATTGCTGTATGTTTATTTCTTATATATACATATATATATATATATATATATATATATATATTATATATATATATATACACACACATATATATATATATATATATATGTATATACACACACACACATATATATATATACAGGGCGTCCCAAAAAAATGTATACACACTTTAACAGCTGATAGCTCAATTGATGTTTCTTTCTTTCCAAGTTAAACCCATTAGAATTAATAATGGCAGTCAGACTAAGCTTTGAACAAAGGAAATTCATTCTAAAATGCTACTGGAAGTGTGAAAACGCAGTTGAAGTGCAAAGACAGTTTAGGAGGGAGTTTCAAACAGATCCACGAACGCGACTTACCATCACTCGAATTAGAGATAAGTTTGAAGCCGATGGAACTGTTCAGAATGTCCACAAGAAGCGTTCCGGAAGACCACGGACATCGACAAGCCCCACAAAGCAAGAAAGAGTACTGGAAACGTATCACCAAAGTCCAAGAAAATCTGTGCGGCAAGCGAGTCGTGAGGTAGGAATTTCAGAATCGTCTGTCCAACGCATTTTGAAGCGCTGTCAATGGAAAAGTTACATTCCAAGATTAGTCCATGCTATTAATGAAGATGATCCGGACCGAAGAGTGGAGTATTGCGAGTGGTACTTGGCACGATGTGGATGTGGATTGGACGAAGGGGTTTCGTAGAATACCCTCCGCGTTCACCAGACCTCACACCACTAGACTTTTTTTTATGGGGATACTTAAAAGACAAAGTCTACGCTATAAAACCTGCAACAGTCGCTGAATTGAGAGCAGCCATTGAACGAGAATGCACACAAATACCAAACGAAATGTTTCGTGATGTTTGCGATTCCATTGCTTCGCGTTATCAGCAGTGCCTGGACCAGAACGGACGTCAGTTTGAAAACAGGCGTTGACAAAACAATTAAATAATGTCTGTAGATTCTATTACATTTTGAAAATGAAATGTATTTTAATAAACACTGCCTTTATAAGTATTTAAAGTGTGTATACATTTTTTTGGACGCCCTGTATATATATATATATATATATATGTGTGTGGTGTATATATATATATATATATATATATATATATATTAGTGTGGACCAAAATGGGGGTAAATTATAAAGTTGAAGAAATCCTTGTTCCACATTAATGCCCTTGTTCCTTTGGACCAGATAGACATGTCTGCAAAATGTTGGTCAAATATGAGAATATTTAGGGGTCCCGAGATTTAATGACTTATAAAAATTTTCCAATGAATAGGCGCGCTTAGAACATCAATGATCAACTCAACTCTTGAGTTGCAACTTATGAAAAAAATTTCTTCTTATTTAAGAAATTTTTGGTGTTAATAGAGTACAAAAACAATCTTAGATCATTATTTCAGAGAAAATTATTAATAAGGAAAACAAAAATTTTGGATAAAATATATTATCCTTAATTGGTCAACTCTAAATTAAAGGCTTTGCCTAATTGGCTTGAACCTTTTAGTTATCCTTTTTATCTCCTAATTTAACTGGTTTATTTTACTATTTCAGAAATTAATTTTTTAAACTAAAAATGGCTACTCGTTCTAAAACTAAAGTTTGGCTCATTGCCATTTATATAAAGATATACTTTGTTGCCGCTTACCTACAAAACTGCAAGTTTTGCAAAAATATTTCTTCCATCAAAAAGAGGAAAAATTGGGACGAAGAAGATCCATTAATCTTTGCTTAGATGAAGTGATGACCTACTGGGAGAAAGCCAGGATTCCCACAATGCGTAGAGACAGTGCCATCCGAAAGATTGACTCTTTATAAGCTGTTATGATAAATTGATGAAAAACAGAAAAAGACCCGAGGAAAAATGCCGTATTGAAGAAGCTATGTTTAAAGATGAAATTAAGGCTGAAATTCTTGATATTGGTCACTCTAATGCCCTTTTGATGATGTCAAATGAAGAAGACAAGCTTTTCTACTTAAGCCAGCAAGAAGATCCTACACAAAGTAGCATGGGTACAGTAGACCAAATTCTTGCAAAAAGAGAAAAGAAGGCTTCATCGTGAAGAATTAGAGTGTGAAAGAGCCCTCAAAGAGCAGAAGCGATCTAAAAGATATTCTTGCCTGCCAATAGAGATGATTTCACATCGTCATCATCATCATCAACTAATGACAACCTTGAAATGAATTTTCAAGGTCCCTCTGAAGAGCAATTTAAAAAGAAAATGTTGGCTCCTAAAAAGTCAAAGCCTATTGACAAAAATGTTGTAGCAGCCTATGATAGAATGAATCTTTCCAATCGAGATGCAGCTATGTCTTATGCTGTTTGCTCAGTCTTTGGGCCATAATTTGGAAAACATTACAGTGTCAAAATCTACTATGCTTCGAACTCGTCAAAAGTTACGCAAAGAAATAGCAACAGAATATCAAGAGCAAGTATTTTGTCCTGGAGAGCCTTTAGTTCTTCATTGGATGGAAAAATGTCCCAGAGATATCAGGTTAGTTTTTTTGTCTGATTAATTTAGCATATTTATATTTTTCTCTCTCAGGTGAAAAACTTAGTTGTGGGTCTGGTTTTCACACCTAGGCAATGTGTTATTATCTGGTTGGTTTTAATTAAACATTTTGATAGCTAAATTTCTATTTAATTAGGTTACATTTCACTGTCTGAAGCTAGTTTTCACAATCTACACCATTTTACCTTCAAATTAAAATAACTCAAGTTCAAATTAAAATAAATCAAGTTTAATTTAAAATAAGTCAAGTTTAATTTAAAGTAAGTCAAGTTTAATTTAAAATAACTCGTTTAATTTAAAATTATATATTATATATATATAAATTATAATATATATAAATATATTAAATATAAAATAAATATTAAATATATAATATAATATATATAAAATAAAATATTAAAAATAAATATATATAAATTATATATAAATTATATATTTTAACTTTTTCTTGCAGGCGAAGGAAGAACGGAAAGGATTGCAGTGTTAGTCAGTGGGAATGGTGAAGAGAAATTGCTGGGAATTCCTAAAGTCACTGCTGGCACGGGTACGGAGATGGCTCGTGTTTGCATTTCTCTCCTGCAAGAACATGATATGACCCAGAGAATTATTGGGCTGTCATTTGACACAACAGCATCAATACCGGAATCCATGCTGGAGCTTGCACTAAAATTGAACAAGAACTTGGAAAAGAGCTTTTATATTTAGCCTGCGACACCATATTTATGAGATTGTCCTATCTCAAGTCTTCCGGACTTCTATGGGCCATTCCTCTGAACCTGATATTCCAATCTTCAAAAGATTCAAAACTCAATGGGATTTTATGGATCATTCTCAAATCACAACTGCTGTTGATTCCCAAAGCTGCAGAATAATTGAAAGAGTTCAAGATTTAAAAAATCAAACAGTCTTAATCATGAAGGAGGCACTCAACTCTAAACAGCCAAGAGATGATTATAAAGAATTTTTTCAACTTGTTCTCTGTTTTTTGGAGAAGAAAGCATTTCTAATACTCCCTTGAAGAGACCTGGAGCGTACCATCATGCAAGATGGATGGCAAAAGGAATTTATGCATTTAAGCTTTTTCTTCTCCAAAATCAATTTAAGATGACTAAAAAAGAACTTGATGCAATAACAGAAATTTGTTTATTTGTTGCATTGGTATACGCAAAATCTTGGGAAAAGCTTCTCAACCAGAGGAAGCCCCAAATGTTGATCTTAAATTTTTGCAAGATCTTGCAATAATGGAGGAAAATTCTTTGATATCAAGTGTTATCAAGCAAGCCCAAAATGCCATTAAACGACATCTGTGGTACCTCTCAGAAACACTTGTTGGATTAAGCTTCTTTGACAAAAGCATATCCCTTGAAGAAAAGGAGCAAATGCGAAATAATATCAAAATGCCCCAAGAAATAAGGGACTGAAACGTTTAGAAGCAAAGGTAACCCTAGCTTCTTTTAAAGAAAAAAGGATTTCTGATTTTGTTACTTCAAGGACTAAATCTCTTTTTGATGCTCTACATCTCAATTCTCTCTCACTGAAAATTCTGCATCAACATGGGGAATAGATCCTGAGTACCAAAGAGGCTGTGCTAGAGTTCGTGCCATTAGAGTGACAAATGACACAGCTGAGCGGGGTGTTGCATTGATTGAAAAATTTAATCAAGCAGTGACAACTAAAGAAGAGGACAACAATACCTGCTCAAAACAGTTTTCAAGAATCGTAAAGAATTTCCAACAAAAAATAAAGCAGAACTTATGAAAATGAGGAAAAACTAATTTTTCAGCATTAAAAGGA
>JAJOZX010002718.1:597500-617982 GCA_023014485.1 Bathynomus jamesi
TTACAAACAGATTATAGGCTATAGTTCAAATTTTTAAAACCGTATCAATTCTTTTTCACACGCTTTAAATCAGTTACAACAGTTATATTGTTCATTTTTATAATAGTATACCATTCTAGTTCGGTTTTCATTTTAGTTATAGAATCAACCTTCCAAAAGTTCCGTGCGATGATTCCTCATTTCACGAAGGTTAAGGCTGTCGCCCCTCCTCACGAGTTGGCCTGGTGAAGTAGTGAGTTGATTTCTTGTACTTCACCTCACATAGCCAGGTACGCCCGGCTCATCAGGGGTTGTTCTGAGCCAGGCGTCCATTCTTCTTTTGAAGATGTCCACTGCAACACCACTCGTGTTCCTTAGGTGTTTGGGCAGTTAATTAAACAGTTTTGGTCCTCTCACAACAAAACTATTTCTTTCAGAGTTAAGGATGTTCCCTGTCTAGCCTTTAATTTGAGAATACGACATAGTCTTCTTTTTCTACTTTCCACTGTTGTTTGGGGAGTTACAGGGTTCAGAGTAAGATTAGGACTAGTTTCTCCATTATTTTCCAAGTGTAAATAATGATCTCTCTCTCTCTCCTCCTTTCCAGTGAATATAGGTTTAATTCGCGTAACCTTTCCCAGTAATTTAGTTCTTTGCACTCATTGATCTTGGCCGTGAAGCTTCTCCGAATCTCTTCTAGCTGTCTAATGTCTTCTTTTTTATATGGGCATGTTAGGACCGAGCAGTATTCCAATTTGGGTATGATCAGTGTTTTCAGTAATGGAACCATTATATTCTTATCTCTTCGTTTAAAGGTTCTCAGTATCTGCCAGTTACTCCCTTTACTCTGTTTACTGCTATCTTATTTTGTGTTTCAAATTTCGCATCAACAGTCATTACAACCCATAAATCTTTTGCTTTAGAACTTCTCTGAATTTTCTGTCCATTTGAGGCATAACATTCCACGGATTTTAGGTCCTCTCTTTTTCCATACCGTAACAGCGGAAATTTCTCTGTGTTAAACTTCATATTATTTCGGAGAGGCAGCGAGTTAATACTTACGATAAACTGCGAGTTATTTACATTAGTATCAATGTCAGAATATCCACTGTTGTTAATAAATGGTGTAACTTAACATAGTTATAAAGTTATAATGGTAATTCAACGCAATATTAAATGTATCACTATCATATTTAGAGACGGATATACAGTACATATGTGCCATTAATTGTCTTTTCATAGCTACCAATGTACAATTATTAAAAGATAACCTGTATTCTTTGGGGACAGCACTGTACCTTGTGGCACTGAGCTGCGTACTTCTGATTCTGATGATGATGATACACCTTGAATTTTGACGACCTGTAGCTGTTCTCTGAGGAAGTTATAGATCCATTTTCCCACTTTGCCTGTTATTCCCATATGTTTAATTTTATGTGCTATTATACCATGATCGCACTTGTCGAAAGCTTTAGCAAAATCCGTGTATATGACATCATAGTTTTCATTGCCTTCATGTTATAATGGTAAAAAGGTGGGGAATTCCCCTTTTTTTTGGCACTGAGGGGGGGGGGCACCTTGCAACATTTGATCAACATTACAATTGCATACTACTTATATATATACACACCTACTCCAAAATTAAGCCGATGCCGATTCTTTGCGTAGATTTTAAAAAATCAATTCCCTTCATATATTTTACTTATCTAATGTGAAAACTTTCAATTTTCATATTTTTAAATTTCAAATTTGTTTAAATGCTTTTCTTTAGTTCACTCCACAATATATAGTATCAGAATATGTTTGTTACTCATATACCGTAGCCAAAGTGATGTTAAAGTTTTATTCATTCAGTAAAATGATAAAATAATTTTACTTTAGTTTCATAAACTGAATAGGTGCTACTGTAGTATGCGGTCTACCTACGATTCGGCGGTCTACCTTTTAAGTATAGCTTCTTATCTTGTTTACTAATTGTTTGTTTACATCCCATTGTCAATCGCCCTTGACGATTGGTTAGGTTTAGTCATGATATTTTCGTTAGTTTTAACGAAAATATCATGACTAAACCAAACCAATCGTCGGTAGACCGCATACTACAGTAGCACCACTGAATATCAATGATATAGGTATCGAGACCTTTTTTCCTGCTCTCGATTGAATACCAATGTTTTTAAATTGGTTTTCCTCATGTTGAACGTATTTTCTTTCTTCAACAATGCAACCAACAACAAAATTTGTCCTTAAAATATTTTAAGACCCTCGTCGCTTATTTGAATAAAAAAGTGGGTATACAATTTGGCTTTATAAAATTATTAAAATACTTAAATTAAGGTCAACATGGTTTAGTATTAAAATTCTAAAATACAATATAGCATTATTATTAATATTGAGTAGATTAAAACAGTTTATATTTAGAGATTAGCTAGTTAGAGAAAATGTAAATTTATGGGTAACAACTTATTAAGCTTTGCCTTTTTCATGAATGTAAAATATATTTTATAGTTACACTTTGAAATGAGTATAAATTACCATAAATAGTTTTTTGTATGTTCAATTTTCTATAAATATATATTTTTTGTAATGAAAATTTTAAAATTTCAAAGAATCGGCAAAATTTGGCCGATGCCATCAAAATGGCCGATTCTGCCTATGCCGATTAATCGGTACAGCACTTATATATAAAATGGGTATTCTGCGTCCCATATAGCCAATTTTTCTAAAAGCATAAGAAGTCAACCTACAATTAGTTTTCTGTATTTACCCTATATATGATTTTAACTTAAAATAACATTAATAAATATCTTTGATCGAAACATACTCTTTTAACGTTCGATGTAAATATTCTTTAAATATTTAGAAACTTGCAAAAAATAACCTTGAAGTAGAGACGGACAACCAAACTATTTACCAAACGCAGCGTTAGTAATTGGTAAAAGTGTGGGGTGGAAATGGGTAAACTCCACTAAAACTTTATATTCTAAATCGGAGATGAAGTTGTTATTCACAATTGCGAAAACTAAAAATGAATAATAAAATGAATAATGAATAATGTATTTATGGTAAACTAAACGAATTAAAAACAGAAAATTAGTCGTGTTAAGTTTAAAATACAGTCGAAAACTGATCGAAAATCAACAATTTCCCATCGTGAAACTTACAACACTTCGAAAACTTCCAAGCGGGGATTTCGTTCGAAACAGCGACGAGGGAACAAAACCTGTGGTATGACTTTGAGGGGAAAGGGGGAATTGGGGGAGGTGAGAGAGGGCCTAGGTAGAGAGGGAGGAAGAAAAGAAAAAACGTATCAGAATTGAGAGAGAAAAGTAACAAGTACTTTTAAATAAGTACCTCCCTAAATGGGAGGTTTGTTAATTTTTTTTTTTTAATTCGAAAATCCATTTAGTGCGATTCCCCTTGCTTGGCGCACTAAGGGAAACTGCATTCACTATGTTTTAAATGCTTCACTTAAGAAGTGGTTGAGGTTACTCGAGCTAACCGTCCTACCTTCGCTTATTCAGCTTTCAATCAGGATTAGCATTAACGACAATAGATTTAAAACCCCAAAATCCCATCCCATTTTAATGATACAAAAAACAAACAGACATACAGGGTATCCACAAAGTTTCTTTGCATGAAAAACAATGGCAACATACAGATATGCTGTAATTTCACTGCAAAGGGACTTTGTGGCCACTCTGTACATTTATCTAATTACTCGGTCGATTGGACAGAAACTTATTTCATCAAACACATTGCGAAGATCATATTAATTTTATGCTGTTGCAAACCATATCTCAAACAATATAAAGAAAAATCATGAATCTAACCTTATGAACACGAAAATACGAATGGATAAGGATGTCCAAATATGATCATAAGTAACCTCAGAAACGCAACACGAACATTATCGTAATAAAGCCAAAGTGAAAAAGTTTAAAGGATCACCTGAAGATCAGGGCCCCCAACCTTCTTTAGTTAGCTTTATAAGACTAACTAACGAAAAAATCACAACCTAACCTAACCTAACCTAACCAATCGTCAAGGACATACAGTTGACCTAACGATTGGTTAGGTCGTGATATTTTCGTTAGTTAGCCTTGTAAAGCTAACTAAAGAAGGCTGGGGGCCCTGATCTTCAGGTGATCCAGTTTAAATTATCGACTAACATCTATTTCTAAGAAAGTATAATTTTTACACGAATACAATGACCCAGTCAAAAGAAATGACGAACAAAAAAAATAATTTCCTTTAATTACTAAAAAATACTCCCATTTCCCTTACCTGAAGAATTATCCGAAAAGGATGAGTTGAGCCCTTGGGGGGACGCGCCCCTGGAATGATCTTCCAAATTAGGGGGCAGATCGAACCCTACGTCTGCCAAGTGAGAAGAAATAAGAGGGGTTAACATTTCACTCAAGCGCTTCAATTTAAATATAGGTTAAAGTCTTCAGACAAAGTTTCATTTTAGAAAATTAAATTTTACTAAATATTGTTCAGATTAATTGGTTTTAATTAATTTTTACTTGGAACTAATATTTAAAAAATAAATTAATTAATTGAAGAATTATATTTTATCCGAAATAAATTTTAAAAAATCGAAACTACAGAAAAATGAATAATCCAAGTTTTCCATTTCATTGGGGACTCGAGATCCCATCGATATCGCCGTTTCTCTACACACGCAATTGTGACGTAAACTCCGAACCAGTCACCTCAGCCCGAGCATTACCACAGTAAGTGGCCGGTTCAACCTAACCAGAAGCGACGGAAATCGAACCCGGGACCTTCAATGCTCCAAGCTTAATTCCTAACCGACTACGACAACAAGATCTCACTTGTGTATTAGGAAATTATTTGCTGAAGATATCAATAATTTATTCACACAACTAATATATATATATATATGAGAGAGAGAGAGAGAGAGAGAGAGAGAGAGAGAGAGAGAGAGAGAGAGAACTAATATATATATATATATGAGAGAGAGAGAGAGAGGAGAGAGAGGAGAGAGAGAGAGAGAGAGAGAGAGAACTAATATATATATATATATATGAGAGAGAGAGAGAGAGAGAGAGAGAGAGAGAGAGAGAGAGAGAGAGAGAGAGAGAGTTACAAGGAAAAGAAGTACCTCAAAAGGCCTTGCGGCCCATACCGAGGAGGTACCAATGGCAACGGGTGCCACGGAAAATTTTCTACACACTCAAATAGTGTGCAAAATTTGGTCTAACCTTTTCTTGAACTGATCCACAGAGGAACTGTTCACAACTTCCGAAGGTAACCTGTTCCATGTGTCACAGATCTTATACGTAAAGTAATTCCCACACACACTAGTCCTAAACCGTTTCAAATCCAACTTCCAACCATTGTTGCGAGTTGGGTTATCATTTAAACTAAACATACTTCTAAAATCGACATCGTTCAACCCGCGTAAGAGCTTGAAAACCTCGATCAGTTGACCGCGCAGCCTCCGAGTTTCAAGCGAAAACAAGTTCAGGGCGCGTAACCGTCGATTGTAGCCCATATGCCTAACGGAAGGGATTAACTTTGTGGCCCTCGCCTGCACTCGCTCCAGCCTCTCAATATCTTTCCTGAGGGTGGGCGACCAGAACTGCACGGCATACTCCAGGTGCGGCCGAACAAGGGAATTGTTCTGGGCTTTCTTTTCCACCTCTACACACTGTTTCGTAAACTTAAGGTCGCTGCTAATTAGCACACCCAAGTCCTTTTCTAAATCAGTCACCTCGATATTACTACCCAACATCGAGTAGTCCGACTTGGGATTGGCGTAGCCAATGTGCATCACTTTGCATTTACCCAAGTTAAACGGCATTTGCCATTTTTCGGACCACTCTCCTATCCTACCTAGGTCCGCACGCAGTTCCTCGATCGCTTCGGGCGTCCCAACATTGGCCCCAAGCTTGGTGTCATCAGCGAATTTGGCGATCCGACTGACGATGCCACCGTCGATATCATTTATGTAAATGATAAACAATAGCGGCCCCAAAACGGAACCCCACTAGTGACCGAGGCCCAACCCGATCTAGCCCCTTTAATTACCACCCTCTGCCGCCTATTCCTCAGCCAGTTTTCAATCCACCTACCTATTTCCCCACCGATACCCAGCGCGCGCACTTTCGCCGTTAGCCGGCGGTGAGGTACCTTATCAAAGGCTTTCTGAAAGTCGAGATAAAGTATATCAATAGCCCTACTCTTATCGTACTCACTCAACATGACGTGGAAAAACTCGAGCAAGTTGGTGAGACACGACCTATGCCGTCTAAACCCATGTTGGGAGTCCCCAAGCAGCTTGTAGGAATCCAGATGGTCAACGATCCTATCAGCTATTATCCCTTCTAATAATTTACCTACAACTGAAGTGAGACTAATGGGACGATAGTTCCCTGGACTTTCGTGATCCCCTTTCTTAAAGATAGGGGTCACGTTGGCTTCCCTCCAGTCACCAGGCACCTGGCCCATCTCCAACGATTTGTTGAAGACTGTAGCCAGGTGGGGAGCCACCTGGTCGCGCACTTCTCGCAACACTCTGGGGAGAAACTGGTCTGGCCCAGGAGCCTTAAACGCGCTCAGTTTGTCTATTCTAGAGGCAACGACTGTCGCGGTACATCTAACATTATCCAGGCCAGCACCTTCGTGCCTCACGCCTGGCTCGGGGATGACGCGGGTATCCTCCCTGGTGAACACTCCCGCAAAGTACTCATTAAGCACATTAGCGATGTCCGCGTCGGAGGTCCGCAGAACGCCGCTTCCGTCCTTTAACGGACCTATCATGCTTCTAATGGGCTTTCTACTATTAACATAACTGAAGAATTCCTTAGGGTTCCCCTTGCAGAGGCTTGCCACCCGTAGTTCTTCGTTACGTTTCGCTAGCCTAACCTTCGCCTTCACTTCCCTACACAGGCGGACATACGCTTCAGTGTTCTCGTGGGAACGATTGGCCTTCGCCCTCCTATACGCTACTTTCCTATTTCGGATAGCCGAAGCGATGTCACGATTGAACCACTTAGGCTGCGTTGAAGCAGGGGTGACCAGTTTTGAGGGTATGGCAGCAGACTGCAGCACCATAAACTCGTCCCGGAATGCACTCCACACCCCCTCAACATCGCCGCCAACCTCTAACCCCATCTCTCCTACGCTATCCCTGAGGCTAACAAAGTTCGCCCGCCGGAGATCGAGCTTACTTCCTCTCGAGTTACTACGCTTCACCCGAGGGACGCACACACGGAACCTAATAAGACCGTGATCACTCCCGCCCAATGATTCGTCAACGGTGAGGCCAGTGACGAGGTTGTCTTCGGTCGTGAATACTAAGTCTAGAACGCTTTCGCCTCGTGTAGGCTCGTTGACCCACTGAGTGAGGAAGTTCTCATCAGCAAAGTCAACTAGCCTCCTCCCTTCAGCATCGGCAGTCCTGTTTTCCCACTTTATGCCGCGACAGTTGAAGTCTCCTAAAACTACACACACCCTATCCCCTAGCAGGCTACTGAGTTCGGTGTACAGGGCTGTATCCTCCTCGAGGAGGAGATGCGGAGGTCTGTACACCAAGATTAACCTATAGTTCGTCCCTCCCACGTTCAGATCGACGCCAAGCAGCTCCCGTTCCGACCGGAACTGGCAGTCAACCGGACTCAACGTGTCTCTGACGTATATTAGTACCCCACCCCCCTCCCCACGGGTGCGGTCTTTGCGAAACATTCTATACCCGGGAATTTCGAACTCCCCAACGTAGTCTCTACGATCAGTATGAATCCAGGACTCGGTGATAGCAACGATATCCTGGTATTCTGATGCTAAGAGCGCCCGTAGCTCGCAAAACTTGTTCCTGATCGACCTAGCATTAAAAAGCATTGCACGGAGGGAGTTTCCCCTATTCTGACCGCCCCCTAGCACGACCCGTTTCCCGAACAGCCAGAGAGAGAGAGAGAGAGAGAGAGAGAGAGAGAGAGAGAGAGAGAGAGAGAGAGAGAGAGAAGCAGCAATAGACAATCATTACAAAGGTTATTTTAACCAGTATGAACAACACTATGTCTATTTCAAACACTGAACCAAATAAAATATAAACAAAAGTACAGTACACGATCCTCCGAAATTCAGAACTGTCGACAAGTCTAAACATTCAGTCTATCCATACAAGTAACAAACTAAAACCTACTACGATAAAGCATTTACGAGCATAAAAGCCTATGTGAAAAGAAGGAATCGCATTCAGAACTCGTCTACGTTAAAATTTTTCGTCATATCTAGTCACTTGAAAAAACTGAAGTAAAAATTAAACGAGCACTACATTCATAAGGAACGATTTCACTCCAAAACAAATAACGAAATCCAGATTATATATACATATTACAGTGTATATATATATATAATCATACACGCACAGAATTAGCCACATTCACTAAGGAACGTATAAATTTAGCAGTTTGATGACAAATTTACCCTAACGGGACAATGCTGTAAAAGGATTAAAAGGAAATTTGAATAAGGAGGGATATTTCTCACCTTTTGATGGTGTAAAATACGTCTCATTTAGGTTGTTGTGATGGTCCCAAGGTTTCCTCTTGAGTCGTGATTCCGTCGTGGAAGGTGAGGAAGTCATTGGTGCCACGACAGCGGAAGGTTTCGACAGGTTGTGGATGTATTCATTCGACCTCCGCCTCGTCAAAGTATTCAGCTCCAACGCTTCCTGCCCAGTGACAGAAAGATCCGCTAACTGTTTCAACGTGTGCAGGAGAACGGAGTCGGCAGTACCACTTGGGGTGTAGGACGAAGGGCGTGGCAGGAGAGGACCTTGTTGTAGCTGTTGGTGTAGGGGTGCACGAGGGGGAGGTAATTGTAATTAAATTAGGTGAATTAAGATGAGGATTCGAGGGAAGGATCAGCATCAATCGGGAATGATAATGATAAGGCCCTCTTTCGAATACCATTCACTTTCCATTCATTACGTTAAAAGTTTATTTGATTACTCGTGTACTTTATATGCTCTCAGGGGATATGAAACTAAATGTATTCAAGTAATATACAGTAATGAGGAGTGCCCTAAATGTAGTACGATAGTAAACAACAAAGAATGAACTTGAACTACATACTCACATAATCGTATGCAAAGAAATGGCATGCATGGTAACCCAAACAAAACAAAATGAAAGCATACAAGGCATACCAGTACTACGGATAACACTAAGTTCTTAACTTTCTAGTGTTTGCAATTATTTTGGAAAACTTTAAAATCAAGAGCCATAAAACCAAATAAATAACATCAAAAAGCACACTGGAATAAATTACGTTGCAGAAAACAAGGAATTATCTCACCTGGTCAGCTTCCACATTGCATATCTTGGAGTTTCTCTTCGGAACGTCGTTCGCTTTTAAATCGTTCTTAACGTGATGACCCGTCAGCTTCACTCGATTGTTTTGTTGATGACGTTTGTAACGCCACCTTTTACGCTGCCAGGCGACAATTAGGAGAATAATGAGAATGCAAGCCAAGAAAATGGCAAGCACACAGACGAGTTCTTTTAAAGAGAGGAAGAAGTTGGAGCGAAGATCATGCTTACGGATGGGTTCTGTGCAATATTCTCCGGTAACATTTGACGCACAAAGACAACGGAATCCTCCATAAAGATTCAAACACGTTCCTCCATTGCGGCAAGGGCTTCGCGTACATTCGTTTATGTCCATCTCGCAATGGGCTCCCGTGAAGTGTTGGCACTTGCAAATTGGACCCTGAACGCCTTCTTCGCATCTCCCACCATTCTGACATGGGTTTGGATTGCAAAACACACCATATTCGCAACGGTTGCCGCTCAATTTGATCGGACATTTGCACATATAATTATGTCCAACAACTTTGCATTTACCACCATTCAGGCACGGAGAAGAAGAACATGGGGCAGTATCAGTTTGACAGTGTTTGCCAGTGAATCGAGGCAAGCAGGTACAAGAATATTTTGTGCCAAGTTCATTACATGTTCCACCATTCAAACAGGGATGAGATCCACAAACTCCAGGAGGCGTTAATGTTTCTGGGCAATGAAGCTCCACATTAGCTAATCTCTTTAAGGAAACTTTTCCCGAAGGCGAAAGACTACTGACATCCACAGGCAGACTGTAGCTATTCATGGTAAGCAGATCTAAACAACCTACAAACCCAAATTCAATTAAAGAACTAACTGTTCCCACTGCTCCAATGTAAGATTCTACTTTAGCTCCGACGTACATGTTTCCAGATTCCATGTTCAAAATATCATGAACGCCCGGGGCTGCGCCTGAACTAATACTTTCGTCAACAGTTAACTGGGAAACAGTTCCATCCCGCGTAAGGTTGATAAAGTGCCAATTATCATCATCTATACGTAAGTGTGTCACCTTAACTAATCCCTCTCCACTTCCACAATCCCACCGATATTGCAAATGGCCTCCAGATATTTCTAAAATGCTATAATCAACCTCTCCTGAAGCATAGAAAATAATGCCAGCGGGATGTCGAGTTCGAACGAAGGCTGACAACTGCATGGAGCTGCTTTCAAGCGGTCTCCTCATGCTGTACTGAGCGTAACTCTTTCCTTTGAAAGATAAAGGACGGATAGGATAATGACAAGATGGTTTTCGACATTTTGAGAGATCGATGCGACATCTTGGACCGGCCTTTCCGCTTGGACAGCGACAACTATATCCTCGAGAGAGCGTTGCCGAAGGGATGCACTCTTCATATTCGAAGCATGGCCGACGACCGCAAGCGTTAACCAAATTCTCGCAATTCAGACCATCATATCCTTGGTCACACGAACAACCCGCGATCTGATTAAACTGAAGACTAACAAAGCTTCTCGATTGAGTAGTTAGGGGCACGGGAGTTTCCTTACCGATTTCAATAATATCAATGCAATCCCCATGCTTACTGCAATTGTTTTCATTGGTGCATACTGAATCCATGATGGAAAATAAAGGTAAATTTAAGAGAGACTGAATTTTGGGGGTTTTACTTCCAAGTAATTCGTTAAGTTTTTCTCTAGGTACGTAATTTCCATTTTTCTCTTTAACAGCTAAAAGAATATCTAAGCTTCTGTGTAAATTGTGAATATTTCTGGTGTTTCTTGAGCGATTACCACGAAGGCTATTGTGCGAATGTAAAATAGTGGACTGAAGGCTTAAAATAAAAACTGCCTCTTTTTCAACTCCTACTTCTTTAGATAAAGTAGTTAAAAACACTCTTCTGTATCTTGCAAGGAACTCTTCGGCTGAAAGTGGTCCAATTCTTAGAATCACCGAACTATCTATCATTTCATCGTCTGCAATAAAAACGGTTGCAAAAGCCGTTACGCTCCTTCGATACTTTCCATCTGATACACTTAAGTTCACGGAATAAGTACCAGCATCGAGTGGAATTAGAGCGACGATCGTGCCGTCTTGACTGTCAACGTCGAAGTAATCGGGAGTGTCCGAGTCTCGCTGCGTGATGATTGAGTAGTGAAGGACGTCATACGGGTCTTCGTCGAGCGCAGTCACTTTACCAATGATGCCTCCGGGGTACGGGGTGAGGTAGGACACAATGTGGGAGTGCAGAGGAAACAATGTGGGAGGGTAGCGCGACTCTTCGACGATTGTTATTTGGATTGGGCATCAGCTGACAGAGGAGGAGAACCGCTGTCCCACACTCTCACCGACACTTCATACGACTTTTTAACCTTTCATTTAAAAGGAAACGGATGCATTCCTTAGTATATGACAAAACCGACATACAAAATATGGTTGCACATATTAAAAAATGTAACATTCGAATACTTACTCTATGGTTTAGTTTATTAGTGGCTAAACGAAGTGTTCCGTCTTGGTCTAGACTGAAAGGCATATTTGCTGAAGAAGTTGTGAGAGGAGACTTTCCCAGAAGCTCCCAAGTAAAGGGATGTCCATTGGGGTCTGCATCCGCATCAGTCACCACGAAGCTGAAAACTTTGTAACCCACAGGACGGTTTTCCTGAACGCAAAAATATGTCGCGCTTTATACAAGTTAATTTTTTTGACAAGCAGTTTAAGGAAAATAACGAATAAACCATAATTTCCTGAATGTAAACTTCAATATTTATAGTTTGTCTCAATAAGAATCAGTTTAAAAAAAAAAAAAAAAAAAAAAAAAAAGCTTAAAGTGAACCAACCTGGACAATGGTTGTATAATTGGAGTCCATAAACTTCGGAGAATTATCATTGATGTCTGACACACGAATTTTAACAGTGGTCAAAGCAGAATTCGTGGGCGAACCTTTATCTTTCCCAGTCACTTCCAAGTCGTATTCATGAACCTTATAATATCATAATTCATAATATATACTATACCAGAAAAAGATTACATCTTAACTTCATAAAGCAAGATTACACTGTGTAATACTGATTCTGTTTATATAGAATTTTTGTTGCATTTTATTGTGGCGCTGAGTCCAAATATGGCCTTGGTTTGTGTGTATCATCAATGGTTTCAGAGATAGTCCATTTTTCATGTTTTACCAGTATAATGTTATTATGGGCGCAGCAATATCAGAATAATCAGGAATTGTTGAGAACATTCCGAATGTTCGTTGACAGTTTCTTGCTCTAGAAAATGCCCGAAACTTCCACTGTGCTATATAAAGAAGAGCGCAGAGTCTGAGAAGTCAGTAAGTGTGAGCACACAAAGAAAGCAGGTTGTTTGTCTGATGGTTACCAGCACTGAGGTACTGTGTTTCTGTGCTTCTCTGTCCTGACGATTTGAGTGTTATCGATCCTTTTTTATTGCGAACATTATTTCAGTGTTGTGAATACATCTTTTTTCTGGAATCTGTAATCTGTTGCAGATTTAATAACTCTTCTCTCTATATCTGCAGGTTATGATTAATGTAGTACAGTTTGGTAAAGAGAATGGCAACTAGAGCTTGTAAACACTCGCCGGATATATTGTGCTACGTTTGTGGGTATTACATAGTAGGGCGGAGTGAAAAACTCATTTTTCGAATTTTCAAATTGGCTAGTGTAGAAAATGTGTGGAGTAGTGAGGAAATAAGCTGGTATAAATTTAAAATCATAACATTAATATCTTCAGGTGCCACAATGACCTTCAATATTGAAAAAAATTGAAAAAAGCAGATTTTAACCAATAATTACAGAAGAGTCCACGATGCACAATAGACAAGAATTTATTCACACTTTTATAAAAATAGCTCAGTCAACCTTTAAAAAAAGTTTCTATTCTCTAAAAACAGTTTTCTATAGTCAGCTCACTCAGCTGTCACGTGAGTACCTCGGTTCAGTGTAGCTGTCGCTCTCGTAGCAGGTGGGTGTTCTGTTGTTGGCGTTACTCAGATAGTCTAAACTATATTTCTTATATATTTTGCATTTCTGTATTGTGTTGCCCTAAGTTTGCCATGTACTATTAACTGAAATTAACGTATAATTGATATTAGCTCTTTCTTTTTCAGATTTGTTTACTTTCAAAATGTCTCGAGTTTGTGCAAAATCAACCAGGGCCTCAACTGAGTGCCCCATGTTTGGTATGGGGGAAGATTTGTGGCACAGGAATCTTCCTACATACGAAGGAGTTTTTAAATATTACTTGTTTGTAAGAAACGATTTGAAACAGAATACTAATAAAGATCCTTCAATATCTCAAATATTAGAACAAGTTGTTGATAAATTGAAAACAATTTGGGAAAGTGCTTCCGTCCCAATTCTGTCAGACAGGCGAATTGAAACAATGTTCAGAAGCTACCACGAAAAGTATCGTGTCATTATGAAGCCATACCAAAGCAGAAAAAATTCTGAAGCTTACAAAGCAAAGATTGATATGTTCAAAAAAGAAGCACACACGAAACTTTTTGACATTGCAGCGTGCAAGTGCAAAGTACTAACACAATGTTCTTGTCCCAAAGAAAAAACGGTTCCAAAGGAAGAAGTGACGTTCCTCTTAGATCAAAGGAGTGAAAGAAAACTGTTTATTGATAGAGTAGATATTACACTCTCAAAGAAAAAAGCATCTACGTTGCTAAGAAAGCAAAAAGAAGCTGTGAGGCTCACCAAAGAATCTTCACAGGAGAAATTGCAGGATACAAATGTTGAATTATCATCATCGACATCAAATAGTGAAAGTGAATCTGGCGAAATATCAGACGATACATTTCCAGAGCCAGTTAGCTCGAAGAGAAAGCTCGAACAACCTGAAGAACAATTATTCAAGAAAAGGAAAACTACAAATCTACCTTCAGTGGCTACTGCTTGTGACAGGACTGCAGTTTCAGATCGAGCTGCAGCATTCATTGTTAGTGCAGTATTGCAAGATATTGGAGAAGTTTCTATTGACAATACATCTGAAGTAGTGAAGTAGTGGATAGGAGTAAAATCAGAAGAGAAAGACAAAAGAAGAGATCAGAAATTATGAAAGATCAAAATCAGGTCCCAATCAGAGGAATCTATTTTGATGGTCGAAAAGATTCTACACTCTTCCAAGAAAAAAAAGAGTCCAAAGTATATCAGAAGAAGGTAACAGAAGAACATATCACTTTAGTGAGAGAACCTGGTTCAGATTACTTGGGCCATTATTCTGTGAATTCTGGATCAGCTGAAGAAATATGTAAAGGAATGTTTGAGTATATTGGAAATAATGACATGAACCTGGAAAACCTTGTTGCCATTGGATGCGATGGTGCAGCAGTCAACACTGGAGAAAAGGGAGGCGTTATAAGGCTTTAGAATTGAAGCTGAAGAAGCCAGTTCAACATTTAGTGTGCCAGCTCCATGCCAATGAATTGCCATTACGCCATTTAGTTGCAAAGCTGGATGGAAAAACATCTGGCCCCCGCGGATTCACCGGTCCTATTGGCAGGGAATTAGAGAACTGTGAGAGTCTTCCTATTGTCGAGTTTGAAAGGATTGATGCTGAGGAACCAACTGTAGACTGTGAAGATCTTAGCACCGACCAAAAATATCTAATTGATATTCATCAGGCCATAACAAAGGATATTGCTCTCCAGATCTTGCTCATCGTAGTCCAGGCAAAATGGCACATTCACGATGGCTGACTACAGCAAATCGTTTGCTTCGTCTATACGTTTCAACTGTAAGTCCATCTGAGAACCTCATGAACATTGCTTCTTTTATAATGAAGGTCTACATCCCAATGTGGTTTTCTATTAAGCAAAGTACGTCTTTTGTCAATGGCTCAAAACATGTTTTCAAAACTATTGAACTAACAAGAACACTGAATGACGAAGTAAAGGATATTGTAAACCCTGTCATACAAAGAAATGCATTTTTTGCAAATCCAGAAAATATTCTAGCATCAATGATTCATGATGACCGCAGCGCCATAAGAGAATTAGCGTGGAGGCGAATAAAGAAAGCAAGGCAAACAAACAAGGAAAAAGTTGAGAGGCGTTTCACAGTACCTGTTATTCAATTTGAAGCTACTGATTATACTGATTTAATTAATTGGAAAAAATGCATTGTCACTGAACCACCTGTGACAAGACACCTGACAGAAAATGAGATTGAAGAATTCATAGAAAACAAGAGTACCCCTCCATTCGAGAAATTCCCTTGTCATACACAAGTAGTAGAAAGAATGGTAAAATTAGTGACTGAAGCATCATCAAAAGTATTTGGATTGAACGCGCGAGATGGCTTCATAAGATCAACACTTCAGTCACGTAAAAAAATGCCATCATTCGAAAGTAAAGCTGAATATAAAGTTTAAATAAAACGTTAATAGAAAAAAACATGCGCAAGGATGGGTGGTTGGGAGGGCATGGGTGGAGCTCGACACGCAGCCACCTCCTCGTGGTGAGTTCTGGATTATTTAGATCATTAATCAAAAGAACATTGATCTAAATAAACTAAGAGCTGCGTAATTCAGTAACTATTTTGGTAATTGGAACACTTAATATATAATAATAACAAGTAAGTTTCAGTTATTGTACTAATGCAGAATATAAGAAAATCATTATATTTCACTTTTTTCGACGGCTTTGTGGCACCTGAAGATATAATTTCGCAGGACTAATATTTATGCACAGTCATTATCTATAGCACCCACATATTTTCCGCACTAGCCATATTTGAATTTCGAAAAGTTTAAAAACCTCATTTTCGATCCGCCCTATTACATAGGCCCCAAGCAAGTATCGCACAAGATTGTGAAAGGCACCAAGTTCTGGATCGCGTATCGGCTCTATTTTGGTATGCCTATGGGTGACCAAGATAAGCCCTGGGCACCCCATGTGATCTGTGGGAGCTGCCGCTCCACACTTGAAGGGTGGCTGCGGGAGTACGCCAGGCAATGCCCTTTGCGGTAACTAGAATATGGAGAGAACCAAAGAGCCACCACGACGATTGCTACTACTGCATGGTAGATGTTTCTAAGTACAGGAAAGTTAAAGGAAGGCAGACTCTTCAGTATCCAAGCATAGCGTCGTCCATAGCTCCTGTACCACATGGCGAAGGTCTTCCAATACCACGTCCACCAGAACAGGTATCTATCCATTACTTTACCTTCTGTATTTACAGACTGTGGGTCATTATGTGTCGATTTTTCTTAGTGCTGATGCTCTTCTACATATATAGCTATGCCTATATTTTGTTTCTTTGCTTTGCAGGTTGAAAATGAGGATGTAGCTAGCTCATCTGAGATGTCGGTTGGTGAGGACAGTCATGATGAAGAATATACAGTAACTTTCAGTACAAACCCTCACTTTCCAAATCAGAGGGAATTGGACGACTTACTTAGAGATTTGGGTCTGACGAAATCAGGGTCTGAGCTTCTGACCTCCAGACTCAAAGAGTTTAAAAGCTGTTCTACTCCACAATGGGAACAAATATCCATCTATACCAGTTGCACATTCTGTTCAAATGAAAGAGGACTATGGAAATGTCAAACAACTGCCCACTCAAATCAGGTATGAACAATATAACTGGGACGTGTGTGGTGATTTCAAAATGATTGGTTTCCTGTTAGGTTTACAAGGAGGGTTTACTAAATATTCATTTTTCTTTGCCTGTGGGATAGCAGGGCTTCAACTGAGCACTATAAAACAGTTCAGTGGCCTCCACGTGAAGGACTGCAACCAGCAAAGTACAATGTACTCAGGGAACCTCTTGTGAAGCCTGACATAGTTCTGCTGCCACCTCTCCATATTAAGTTGGGTCTAATTAAGCAGTTTGTAACTGCGTTAGATTTTGGAGGGGAAGTTTTCCAACAGATTCGGGTCATGTTCCCTAAACTCTCTGAGGTCAAAGTCAAGGCTGGCATCTTTGTAGGACCACAAGTCAAGGCGCTGTTGAATTCAAAGAAACTTGAAGCCAAGATGACTCCGATCGAAAGAGAGGCTTGGTGTGCTTTCCGTGATGTGGTTCGTGGGTTTTTAGGCAACATTGAAGCACCAAACTATAAGGAGTTAGTGTCAAACTTGATTAAGTGCTATGGCAAAATGGGGTGCCGTATGTCTTTAAAATTACACTATCTGCATTCACATCTAGACTTTTTTCGTGATAACCTCGGCGATGTGAGTGAAGAACATGGCGAAAGATTTCATCAAGATATTCAAACGATGGAGAAAAGGTACCAGGGCCATTGGGATGCTTCCATGATGGGAGACTACGTGTGGTCGCTGATCAGAAAGGACAAGAATGTTCATACGCTGAAGTCGCGTTCTTCAGTGCATTTTTAAGGAACGCACACTGCATAACGAGGCTTGTTATTCTCTTATCGGTTCTCCTCATGATATATATTATATCCTTTGCACCATTTTGGGTTTGTCAAACAATTTTGGCTCAATAAACATTAATTTCCAATAGTGTTTTTATTTTCAGAAAATATTTATGTTAGCCTTCTTTATATACTTTGCCATATGAAAAGTGTGATAACCTATATTTTTGAAACGGTTGATGATAGAGCAAAACCAATATCATTTTTGGAATCAGCGCCCCGAAATCATTAAGAAACGACAGAAAAATCACAATAAACAGAAAAGTTTTCAAATTTTGTTACCCAGATAATAATAATAATAATAATAATAATAATAATAATAATAATATTTAAGCACAAGAAAAACGTACCTTCTCTCTGTCCAAATAGTCCTTCAGTGAAATGATTCCTGAATTTGCTTCAATGATAAACTTCTTTTCATCATTTCCTTTTGTAATGAAAAATGTAACCTCACCATTCTTTCCACAATCCGGATCATTTGCAGAAACCTTAAAAGGAAAAAAATTAAATTATGAACACCTGCCCACAGCTGAATGTAAAGGAAGTTTTGTAAAAATTATTTCAACATTTTGGATTTTCAGTCCAAATGAGAAATTGATGAATCACTTCACTAAAATTGAATTGCGAAAATTCCAGCGCAAAACTAAGGAAAGACGGAAAACGGACAGGAACCTTTCAATCTTAAAGGAAAATGGAAAGTTTAATCTTGGAAATAATCAAAGGTGGGCTTTGGGTTACAATGGAAATGCTAAATAGTTTGAAATGTAAATGATTAGATTTTAAAACACACTTAAATATAGATAATATGATATATTTACTACTTATATATACATATAATAATAATAATAATAATAATGAGGAAAGCCCATAGGATAAGAATAATAATTCTGTTCAATTATTTTGGGAATTAATTGCGGTTTTCCGAGACAATTTTTTTATTAGTTTCAGCTAGGTGGCCGTCAAGACAGGTACACCGACGAATACATACATTATATTATTATTATTATTGTAATAAATGAAAAATGTGATCCCTAAACCTAATTTCAGAACGAGGAAAAAAGACCCGTTTCCGAAAAACTACTTGAATTGCAGAAATTTTATGTTCATTTAAAAACCAATGCAGTCACTATGCTCACAAAAAGTTTCAAGTTATACAATAATTAGAATGGTATCTCTCTCATTTAATTGGTTTTTCTTAAGCTTTTACTACGACGACGACAACAAAGGTTATATATTGGTGACTGAAATGAGAAAGGTTTGGATACGAATCTCGTTTTCTCAACTTTCAACGAGTCAGTACCGCAAATCCTAAACTTAAAAACCACGAAATTCAGCAATTCTGAAACTGATTTTTCTTCTTCAAATATAGGTTTTATTGCGCCTAAATGTTAAATGTGTCGTTTATAACAGTGCTTCTCAACCTTTTCCGACATCATTCACCCGAAACATTTTTTTTTTTTTCAAAAACTCCCTCACCCCCACTTCGAATAGAGTGGAAAAAGTAATCTTTTTAATTTTCAGTGCCCATTATTATTATTATGGCTTATTTTTAGCTATCACGCTACAGACTACAACATGAAAGTTATTTATTGTGGAAAAAGAAAATATTCAATGATTTTAATATTTAATACTCAACAATTGCTTCAAAGAAAATAAAGTGTACATTCTTCTTTCACAATTTCCATTCACCCTGATTCTGATCTCAATCACCCAGTTGAGAACCACTGGTTTATAGGATGAAAATGGTTGACTAATAATAAAAAGTAAAAACAGGAAATACTCGAGGTCTCTTAACATCTTGCTAAACTTTTTAAAGTAGAAGAAAAGAAACTTATAATTTTTTTTTTATTTTAAACTAAATTCCTGGTCTATAATTATCGTACTACTGTATTTTAAGCGCGAGACGAAGGGTAAAAAATTACATTTTACTCGGCCTTCACCATTAAATTAATATATAGTATAAGGGTATTTGGATATTTTATGACCGTGTACACTCTTCAATCAGCAAAGTTTAAGAAAAACGTATAAAATTTGAAAAGGGTTCAGTTTTAGTTAATCGATGAAAGAGTAAAATAGAAAGGGATCTGCTCTTAAAAAAAAAAAAAAATAAATACAAATTCGCCCGAGTAGGCATAACAGTAACGCTACCAATAAGGGTTTCATTAAAAGTTTTCTATATAACGCATTAGCATACAAAAATTTCGAATCCAGTAAAGTTTGTTAGAATTTTTTAAAATTTTCGAATAAGTTTACGGCAAACTGGGACACTGGCAAAAACGGCAACGACTCGGATAGCGACGATATGTTCGCTTCTGATAAAGAGTGGCGAACGAAAAGTTCTTAAAACTATAAAAAAATGTTTTCATATTATTCGACTTTATTTATTACGTAAATTTTACGTCCTCTTGCGGGATATTTTCGTTCCTTTGAGTCGTAAAACTCGAACGTTAAAACAACATTGGAATGAACCAAACAACCGGGTATAAATAATAAACTTAATGAATAATACAATTATTATACGCAACGTTCGAATAAGAATCAAAAAGAAATATTAAAAATATATTTTAAAAAATATCGCCTTTTACTCAATTTCCCGTTAGGGTGCGCGAGTTCCCAACAACCATTTTGCGTACAATCGAACAGAACACTATTGTAATAATTTTAGTGCTGGACTTTTGCTACGTAACCTAAAATGCAAACTTAGGAATCACTACAATAGTGGGATCCTAGTTCAAAGTTTAACAAAATTTTTAAGTCAATGCA